>JAQQSY010001195.1:0-14560 GCA_028646535.1 Procyon lotor | reverse complement strand
GGGCAAGATGGCAGAGAAGTAGGAGATCCTGTTGCAACCTGTCCCCTAAAGTGAGCTGGATATCTACCAGAACACGCTGAACACCCATGAAATCAGCCTGAGGTGCAAGATTTTTCACTTCTGGATCTCTACAGGAGCAGAAGACAGCAGTGGAGAGGTAAAGCAAAGTGGGAACTCTCGAACTGATATCAGAGGATAAACAAAAGGGGGAGGGAGCCACCAGAAGCGGGGCAAGGACAGCATTACCCCAAAGGAAAGTGCCCGGTGGTTGGGGACCAGCATTAACTTAGAGTCCAGGTAAAAAACTTAAAATGAGCAAAAGGTTCAGAGGAGCAATTAGTGAGAGGGGGTGGTCACGGGCACGGGCCTGGGTCCACGCTCCCAGGAAGACACCACTCACCTCAAAGAGAAACTGGTGGGGGCGTCCAGTCTATGGATCCAGAACCCGCAGCTTTCCGCTCCTTATACCATTTTGTGGGTGAGGCGCACACGGTCCTGCAAGCGCCTTAGAGAGTCTGGTGTGGTCCAGGAGCGGCAGCTTTTCTCTGTGTACAGCGCTCCCTGGACTGTGCACCCCCAACCGCATGCAAGACATTCACGGCCTGCGGCAGCAGGGTCTGGCTGCTCCCAGCCAGCCCTGGAGAGTACTCGGGTGGCCAGCCTAATCTCAGGCAGGAATCTGACCACACCCTGCTGGAGCCTGGAGCCCAGAGAGCAGGGGGAGCATTCACAGAGTCCCTGAACTGCTGAGTGTGCGACACCTATGATAGGCTGGCTGTAAGCAGAATTTTGTGAAGGGGAAGAGTGTTTTCTGGACACCCCAGAGGGGAGCAGACTGAGGTTTCTCTGTGACACAGAGGTCTGGGTACATACAGGCAGATTCCTTGCATGGACTCTCCGTAAAGGTGAAAAAGCTACAAAAGGCCAAAAGTCTTCAGAGAGCAAAAGACTGAGAAACCGGTTTCCACAGAGCTCAGCCCCTTGATTGGGGGGCAGGGTGACGCAACCCAAGCAAGATTGACTGGAAAACAATGCGGCAGGCCCCTCCCCCAAAGACAAGTCAAAAAAACAAAAGGACTATAACCCCATAAAATTTTAAATCCCCAGCATCAGGGGAAATCAATACATTAAGGACCTGATAATACCCTCAAACCTGTATATTTCATAGATACAAGTTTTTTTTTCTTTCTTATTCTCTCTCTATTTTTTTTATTCACTCATTTTCACATTTCTTGGCCTTTTTTTGTTTTGTTTTGTTTTTGTTTTTGTTTTAACTACTTAACACTACAACTAGAGGCTTAATACAACAAAGACCTGAAATAACCTTCCTCGCCCACAAGGAGTTATAACCACCCTCCCATCTTATCCTTCTGTCAGTGTTTCTACATATTTACTTTTGTTCTGGTATTATATAAATCTCATTCCTGGGGTTCATCCTGACTAGGTTCGTTTATTTCTTGTCATTTACTTCTGTCGGTCTATATGTTTGTGTTGGTGTACATACCTTATAAATTTTATTTTGGGGGCGGGCCCATTCTGGCTGGGATCTCTTCTTTTTCTCTTTCTCTCTATCCTTTTTAATCCTTATTCTTTCTTTTTGGTGGTGAATCCCAATTGCTCCTAAACCTTCCAGAGTGCACCCTGCCTGGATCGTGGGTGAGATATCCAGCTATACATCCTCTCATCCACCTCTCATCAAAATGACTAGGAGGAGGAACACCCAACAGAGGAAAAACCCAGAGACTGCGCCCTCTCCCGCAAAACCATTAGACATGGACATAAACAGTATGTCAGAAGGGAAATTCAGGCTGACAATTATCCAGGCAATGGCTAGGATGGAGGAAAACATTAATGACAACATAGAATCTCTAAGGGCAGAAATGAGAACCAGTATAGCCAATGTAAGAAGTGCTACCAGTGAGATCCAATCCAATCTAAATAGTCTAACAGCTACAGTTACAGAGACAGAGGATAGAATTAGTGATCTAGAGGATAAAATGGTAGAGAAGAAAGGGCAGGAGGAGAGCTGGAGCAAAGGGCTCAGGAATCATGAGAAGAGACTTAGGAAAATAAATGACACCATGAAACGTTCCAACGTCAGAATTATTGGAATCCCAGAGGGGGTAGAGAAAGACAAAAGACTAGAAGATATAGCTGACCGAATTCTGAATGAAAATTTCCCCAATCTGGGGAATGGAACAAGGGTTTGTGTCCTAGAGGCAGAAGGGACACCCGCCAAGATCAAGGAGTCTACAAAATCAGCGAGACATATCATAGTGAAATTTGCAAATTATAATTTTAGACAAGAGGTCCTGAGGGCAGCTTGGGGGAAGAGATTCTTTACATATGGAGGAAGACCCATCAGAAGAATGTCAGACCTGTCCACAGAAACCTGGCAAGCCAGAAAGGGCTGGCATGATGTATTCAGGGCACTAAACGAGAAGAACATGCAGCCAAGAATGCTCTATCCAGCAAGGCTGACATTCAAAATGGATGGACAGAAAAAGAGCTTCCAAGACCGGCAAGGATCAAAAGAGTATGTGACCACCATGCTGGCACTCCAGGAAATATTAAAGGGGGTTCTATAAAAGTAGAAAGAACTCATGAGTGACTTACAACAGAAATTTGCAATCTATAGAAACAAGAACTACACAGGCAACATGACGTCAATAAACACTTATCTTTCAATAATCACTCTCAACGTCAACAGCCTAAATGCCCCCATAAAATGGCACAGGGTTGCAGAATGGATAAAGCAACTGGACCCGTCCATATGCTGTATACAAGAGACTCATTTGGAACCAAAAGATACATCAAGACTGAAAGTCAAAGGATGGAGAACCATCTTTTATGCCAATGGGCCTCAAAAGAAAGCTGGGGTAGCAATTCTCATATCAGATAAATTAGATTTTCAGCTAAAGACTGTAGTCAGAGATACAGAAGGACACTACATCATTCTGAAAGGGACTATC
The DNA here is from genome assembly GCA_028646535.1 of Procyon lotor. Taxonomy (NCBI): domain Eukaryota; kingdom Metazoa; phylum Chordata; class Mammalia; order Carnivora; family Procyonidae; genus Procyon; species Procyon lotor. Next base: position 11,588 of record JAQQSY010001195.1, on the reverse strand, counting down.
CTCCAAGAAGATCTAACAATTGTAAACATTTATGCCCCCAATATAGAAGCAGCCAACTACATAAACCAACTCTTAATCAAAACAAAGAGTCATATTGATCTGAATACATTAATAGTAGGAGATCTTAGCACACCACTCTTAGTAACAGATAGATCATCTAAACAGAAAATCAATAAAGAAACAAGAGCTTTGAATGACACATTGGATCAGATGGACCTCAAAGATATACACAGAACATTCCACCCTAAAACAACAGAATACTCATTCTTCTCGAGTGCACATGGAACTTTCTCCAGAATAGACCACATGCTGGGCCACAAATCAGGACTCAACCAATACCAAAAGATTGAGATGATGCCCTGCATTTTCTCAGACCACAATGCTTTGAAACTGGAACTCAACCACAAAAAAAAGTTTGGAAGGAATTCAAACACTTGGAGGCTACATACAACCTGCTCAAGAATGCTGGGATCAACCAGGAAATCAAAGATGAACTTAAACAATTCATGGAAACCAATGGGAATGAAGACACATCGATGCAAAACCTATGGGACATGGCAAAGGCAGTCCTAAGGGGGAAATACATAGCCATCCAAGCCTCACAAAAAAAATTGAAAAATCTCAATTACACCAGCTCCCTTTACACCTTAAAGAACTGGAAAACCAACAACAAATTAAGCCAACCCCATGCACAATGATCAAGATCAGAGCAGAGATCAACGAGTTAGGAACTAGAGAAACAGTAGAACACATCAATGAATCCAGAAGTTGGTTTTTTGAAAGAATCAATAAGATTGATAAACCACTGGTCAAACTCATCCAAAAGAAAAGAGAGAAGACCCTAATTAACAAAATTATGAATGAAAGGGGAGAGATCATGACTCATCCAAAGGAAATAGAAACAATCATCAGAAATTATTATCAAATGCTATATGCCAATAAGTTCAACAACCTAGAAGATATGGATGCATTCCTGGAAACCCATAATCTTCCAAGACGGAAACAGGAAGAAATTGACAACCTGAATAGACCAATATCTAGTAATGAGATTGAAGCAGTGATCAAAAACCTCCCAAAAAACAAGAGTCCACGACCTGATGTATTCCCTAGAGAATTCCACCAAACATTCAAGGAAGAAATAATACTAATACCTATTCTCCTGAAACTGTTTCAAAAAATAGAAACAGAAAGAAAACTGGCAGATTCTTTCTATGAAGCCAGCATTACTCTGATCTCCAAACCAGGCAAAGACCTCATCAACAAGGAGAATTTCAGACCAATATCCCTGATGAATATGGATGCCAAGATTCTCAACAAGATCGTAGCTAATAGGATCCAACAGCACATGAAAAAGGTTATTCATCATGACCAAGTGGGATTTATCCCTGGGATGCAAGGGTGGTTCAACATTCGCAAATCAATCCATGTGACAGAACAAATCAATAAGAGAAGGGAGAAAAACCACATGGTCCTCTCAATGGATGCAGAAAAAGCGTTTGACAAAATTCAGCCTTCCTTCCTGATTAAAACTCTTCAAAGGATAGGGATAGAAGGAACATCATCTAGTCTATCTATGAAAAGTCCACAACAAATATCATACTCAATGGGGAAAAGCTGACAGCCTTCCCTTTGAAATCAGGAACACAAGGTTGCCCATTCTCACCACTCTTGTTCAACATAGTGCTAGAAGTCCTAGCGACAGCAATCAGACAACAAAAAGAAAGAAAAGGTATTCAAATTGGCAATGAAGAAGTCATACTCTCTCTCTTGGCAGAGAACATGATACTTTATAAGGAGACCCTAAAAGACTCCACCCCCAAACTATTAGAACTCATAAAGCAATTCAATAATGTGGCAGGATATAAAATCAATGCACAGAAATCAGTGGCTTTCCTATACCCTAACAATGAAAATATGGAAAGGGAAATTAGCGAATTGATTCCATTTACTGTAGCACCAAAAACCATAAGATACCTGGGAATAAACCTAACCAAAGAAGTAAAGGATATGTACTCAAGGAACTACAGAATGCACATGAAAGAAATTGAAGAAGACACAAAAAGGTGGAAAAGCATTCCATGTTCCTGGATCAGAAGAATAAACATTGTGAAAATGTCTATACTGCCCAGAGCACTCTATACTTTCAATGCCATCCCGATCAAAATTCCACTGGATATTTTCAAAGGCCTGAAACAAACAATCCTAAAATTTGTATGGAACCAGAAAAGACCGTGAATTGCTAAGGAAATGTTGCAAAAGAAAAACCAAGCTGGGGGCCTCACATTGTCTGATTTCAAGCTTTACTACAAAGTGATGATCACCAAGACAGCATGGTACTGGCACAAAAACAGACACAAAGACCAATGGAACAGAATGGAGAGCCCAGATATAAACCTGCAACTCTATGGTCAAATAATCTTTGACAAAATAGGAAAAAATATCCAATAGAAAAAAGTCTCTTCAATAAATGGTGCTGGGAAAATTGGACAGCTATATGTAGAAGAATGAAACTTGACCATTCTCTTACACCATACACGAAGATAAACTCGAAATGGATAAAAGACCCCAATGTGAGGCAGGACTCTATCAAAACCCTAGAGAAGAACATAGGCAGTTAACTCTCGCCATCAGCCACAGCAACTTCTTTCAGGACATGTCCCCAAAGCAAGGGAAACAAAAGCAAAAATGAACTTTTGGGACTTCATCAAGAGAAAAAGCTTCTGCACAGCAAAGGAAACTGTCAACCAAACAAACAGGCAACCCACAGAATGGGAGAAGATATTTGCAAATGACACTACAGACAAATGTCTGATATCTAAGATCTATAAAGAACTCTTCAACCTCAACACTCACAAAACCGATAATCACATTGAAAAATGGGCAGAATACAGAATAGACACTTCTCCAAAGAAGACATACAAATGGCTAACAGACACATGAAAAAATGTTCATCATCTTTAGCCATCAGGGAGATTCAAATCAAAACCACCTTACACCAGTTAGAAGGACCAAAATCAACAGGACAGTAAACAGCAAACATTGGAGAGGGTGTGGAGAGAAGGGAACCCTCTTACAGTGTTGGTGGGATTGCAAGCTGGTGCAGCCACTTTGGAAAACAGTGTGGAGATTCCTCAAGAAATTAAAAATAGAGCTACCCTATGACCCTGCAATTGCACTCCTGGGTATTTTACCCCAAAGAAGCAGATGCATTACAAAGAAGGGCCACATGGACCCCAATGTTCATAGCAGCAATGGCCACAATCGCTAAACTGGGGAAGAATCTAAATGCCCTTCAACAGATGAATGGATAAAGAGGATATGGTACATATATACAATGGATTATTATGCCTGTATTAGAAAGGACTATCCAACTTTTATATCAACATGGACGGGCCTGGAAGAGATTATGCAGAGTGAATTAAGTCAAGCAGAGAGAGACAACTATCCTATGGTCTCACTTATGTGGGAACATAAGGAAAAACATGGAGAGCATTGTGAGAAGGAAGGGAAAGGTGAATGGGGGGAACCAGAGGGGGAGATGGACCATGAGAGACTGTGGACTCTGAGCAATAAACTGAGGGTTTTGGAGGAGGTTCCAGGGGTTGGGCAAGCCTGGTGGTGGGTATTGAGGAGGGCACGTATTGAATGGAGCACAGGGTGTGGTGTGTGAACAATTAATCTTGTAACACGGGAAAAATAAACATATTTGGGAGAAAAAAGTAAATAAAATTAAAATAAATAAAAAAAGAAATAAAAAAGAAGAAAGGTAAAAACCAGTATAAGATACAATGATTAAGGCAAGATTGCCTAAAAATAAAAGCACATAAGCTGGGGAGGGACACACTAGTACAAATCCTGGGTCCACAACTCCATAGGAATGTGACCTTGGGTAGAGTTAGTATGCTTTTCCAAGGAAAGAGAGCTTCAAAATTTTGCTGGGAGAATTACAAATGTTCAGTACATGTAAGCCACTTGGAACAGTGCCTAGCATTCATCCAATGCTGAATAAATGGGAGATACCATTGTGTAGGTGACACTCTGTTCTCACGGTGTTAGAGCAGAGTATGAGGGGGTATTTTTTTTTAATTTTTTTCCCCAAATATGTTTATTTTATTTTTTCAGTGTTACAAGATTTATTGTTCATGCACTACACCCAGTGTTCCATGCAATATGTGCCCTCCTCACTACCCACCCCCAGGCTCGCCCAAACCCCACCCCCTCTCCTCCAAAACCCTCAGTTTGATTGCTCATAGTCCACAATCTCTCATGGTTCATCTTCCCCTCTGATTTCCCCCCATTCACCTTTCTCTTCCTCCTCACAACGCCCTCCATGTTTTTCTTTATGCTCAGCACATGAGGCCATAAGGTAATTGGTTCTCTCTGCTTGACTTATTTCACTCTGCATAATCTCTTCCAGTCCCATCCATGTTGATACAAAAGTAGGGTATTTTTATCACTTCCCCACCCTCAAAAGATGCTCCTTGCACTGGAACTGGTCAGGGATGGATGGGAACTCCAAGTACTCTAAGGGAGTGCTATCTGAATCAGAATCAGTAATGTAAGCAACTTCTCATAGGTCCTTCATCCTGCACTTACCTTCCATGACATTGTCACCAAACATTACAGAGCATTCAGTTATATTTATATATAGAATTCATATAAGCCTATATAATTATGATATATAATATAATTAAAATACATAATTTTATGTTGTATTTTATGTGTTTATGTATTTATGTATTTATATATAAAATATATAATTTTAATGTATTTTACTTGTATTTTATGATACTTGGTTTCCTGTGCAACTTAAAAAATTCACATTTTTTATTTAAAAAAGCCTTACTTTAACTATGCTAAAAATCCAGATAGTAAGATTAGAAATCCAATGATTGTGCCAAAAAGCTGATGTTTGAGGAGGGTCTAGAAGGAAAACGGTGGCATAAATGATTCCTTTCACACTGGGGGATATGCACATTCCATGTGGGTCAGCCTGGCAGTCGCTTCCATTAGTGATACCCCAAAATGAAAATCCTCTTAAGTACTCACTTAAGGATCAAGTTCAAAAGACTGTGTTAAAGGCTTGCATAATATGTACTCTGTTGTCTTTTACCCAAACAAGAGCAGAACATTGGAAATATAAGCCCTAATCTTCTTAAGGAGAAGGTGAAATCCTTGAAGGGAGTCAGAGAATGGAAACCAGTGATGGAGAACAGCGACAGGGCAGAAGGGACTCTACCTTTGAGTGGAGATGGGAGGCTCATGGTTGGGAGCAAAGACTCGCTCCATTGACCCTACACAAGAAGTACCAGGCTCTTCAAGGAGGTGATGGATCCTTGGAGAAGAGGAAGAACAAAGCAGAAGGCATCAAACACATGGAAACAATCAATGTGGTTTTGAATGAATGGGGAAAAGGCATTGACATTGAGGTGTTCAGGGATGAGTGTTGACACCCAATGTTGCGAGGTTCTTGATGCCTTGTAGTACAGACAGATGGAGGGAGAAACTCAGTGCCCACACACTTTCACCTCTGCCAGCCACCTATAACTGGTAAAGCAATCAACCCTTCCTGGTCTGCAGCCAGTATCTCCATGACCTTGCCCCAGGCTCCCCCAGGCAATGTTTATTTCCCACTGTCTAAACAGCTGTGGTGTTAGCCTTCACTGTGATTTCCCCAGGGTACTGGGTGGAGTGGGGGAGAGCAGGAAAGTGGGAGGAGTTAAGAAAAGGTTCAGGGGCTCCTGAGTGGCTCAGTTGATTAAGGGTGTCTGACTCTTGGTTTCAGGTCAGGATCTCAGGGTCCTAGGAAGAAGCCCTGCCTGGGGCTCTGCACCCAGCACAAAGTCTGCTTGTTCCTCTCCCTCCCCCACTGCTCCTCCTCCCACATGCACTCTCTCACAATATGTAAGATCTGTTTTAATCTTGCTAAGAGTCACCTTACAGAAGTTAACGGGTAAAGAAAAGGAGCAGAATAATAGCATGAGATTTACCAGTTTTTTAATTGTTAGAGTCTCCTGAACAAGTCCAGCACATTGCATGCCAGCCAAACTCAAAATGTTGATGATTTTAAAAAGGTCTTTCTTAGCTGTCTCTGTTAAGTGTCTGCCTTCTGCTCAGGTCATGGTCTCAGGGGTCTTGGGATCAAGGCCCACATTGGGCTTCCTGCTCACTCTGGAGCTTTTTTCTCCCTCTTCCCTCTGCTGTTCCCCCTGCTTGTGCTCTCTCTCTCTGTCAAATAAATAGATAAAATCTTTAAAAAATAATAAAACAATCTTTTTTCATGTGATATTTCTCTTTACATAAACAGATTTACTGATTCTGAATTATTTCATGTCTGATAGAAGAATGTTTTACACTCAAGAAATACTGTGGGATGAAAATGATCTTTCACTTGGGTTACTTTTCATTCCTATTATTTTTTTTTAAAGAAAATATCTTGAGAAGAGGCCACAAGACCTAATGTCAAGCAAAAGTCACAGATAAAAATCCAAGAAACAAATCAACACTATCCCTTTATAGTATTGTTTTTGTGAGCACCAGTGTCCAGCTGTTTCCCTCTTACAAGTTCATCTTGCCATTAAAATACGAAGTGTATTTTTATTAAAATACGAAGTGTGTTATTACATCTTCATCCCAACACCTTCAGGTTAAGGAACTATTTATTCAACTATTTCCTCATTCATTAAAAAGACAAGTCAACCGAAGCACAGTAATGGTACAATGGCAATATATTTGCTAGCTTCATGGAAATGCATATAGTGCAATTTAATTCACACAATCTCTTAACACTGTGGCAATCTAACAAAGAGCTCTGAAGCCTTTGGGATTTTTTTTAACATTTTATTTTTTTATTACAGACAGAGAGCAGGACGGCACAGGCACCTGTGTGCGTAGGCATGTAAGCATGCACCAGCAAGGGGGAAGGGAGCAGGGCAGAGGGAGAGGGACAAGCAGACTCCCTACTGAGCAGGGGCTCTATCCCAGGATCCTCAAGGATCTGGGGATCTAGACCTGAGTCAAAGGCAGCCACTTAACTGTTGGATCCACCCAGAGACCCCAAAGCCTTTATTATTATTATTTTTTTAATTTTTAGCCACTTAACAGAGAGCTTCAGAGAAAACCTGGAGCTGGAGGGATTTCCTGTATTGATACTGAAGCAGGTAAGCAGAAGGTTAATGGGACTAATAAGTACAGCTCTAAACTAATAAGCTGAACTACATCTTTTCACTCAGGCCTTGTTCATCTGCCTTTAGGTTTCCCTGACTCTTTTTTTTTTTTTTTTTTTTTTTAGGTGAGAAAGATTTGCGGCAATCCCTCCCACTTCTCCTTTGGCTGCCTCTCAGAAAAACTCTTTCCCTGATGCATACTTGATGTCTCAGGGGTGGTCTTTGCTGTTCACAGGCTGGCAACTTGGATTTGGTTACAGTACCAACACCTAGGGTAATCATTTAGACAGTGTGATTCTCCGATGAACTTTTGGAAGAAGGCATATCCTTTGCTAATGAAAGACCCCTTTTCATGTTACCGCTTTTTTGAGAGATGCCATAAGCAAGTTATCTAAGAGGAATAGTTAAGATATTGGAGAAACAAGATTAACATTTTATTTAGGCAAGTTTGTTAATATCATGTTTTTTTTTCTGAAACAAGCCTTGAGAATGAATATCAAGACAACATACTTTAGTGCTTTCTTCCTAGAAAGTGAATTCATGCCACATGTATACCAATGAAGTTGTAGAACAAAGGAAAGCTAAATCATCATAGTGATTGGAATGTTCATTTAAGCTTGGGTAAGTAGATTGAATTTCTGCTATACATGATTTCGAGAATTTTATTCCTTTGTAATAAACACATAATAAATAACAATATCTTAAAACAAACTTGTTACTCTAAAAGCAGGATTAAGAATTAAATTCCACAGGAGAGGGAAAACTTTTTTGTGCTTAAAAATAGACTATAATAAGAGATTGCTTCACCCTTCAGAGCAAAAAAATAGCCAGAAACAATTTTGTAACGCTAAAAATCAGATTACACTCAGGCCTTCCTGAATCCCACTTGGCCAGTGTTCTTTTCTCTTTGTATCATTATGATGACTGATTAAGTAAATATTTTTCCTCCTTTTTCTCTGTCCAAGAGTAATGACAAGTTCAGTGTTGATTTCTCAAAAGAGCTTGCATCATTGATTCTATCCTCTTAAGGAAATATAGTAGTTTTTTAAAAATTAAATTTAGGGGAATCTGGGTAACTCAGTTGGTTGAGCATCCAACTCTTGGCTTTGGCTCAGGTGATGGATTGAGCCCCAGTCCCAGGATTGAGCCCCGAATCTGGCTCTATGTTCAGCCAGGAGTATGCCTAAGAGTCTCTCCTTCCCTCTCCCTCTGCCCTCACCCCTACTCACATGTACGCACTATAAATAAATAAGTAAATAATTAAATAAAATCTTTTTAAAAAATGAAATGACCCTATACCAGGACCTTCTTCATCCTTTATCTCTTGTATCCTAGACTTTCAAGGCAAAACCCTGTCTCATATCCAATACTTTGCTTCAGTGTAATGGGGACTTATAATCCTACCATCACCAAGCCTTAAAGAAAACTCTCAGCCTTCATATAGTTAACTATCTTTTAAAATGCAATATGGTATAGATGTTTCCTGGGTTACCTGGGTCACTGATCATTTTACTTCAGAGAATTTCATGAATTAAAGATTTGTTAGTTAGAGATTTGCAGTCTCAGACTTGAGCCATGATTTTTTTAGTCAGGATCAGGAACAAAGAATATACAGGGCTCCAGAAATAAAGTTAGCCAATTAAAGACTTTAGGACCAGTCCTGTTGCTTTATCCATTCTGCAACCCTGTGCCATTTTATGGGGGCATTTAGGCTGTTGACGTTGAGAGTGATTATTGAAAGATAAGTGTTTATTGACGTCATGTTGCCTGTGTAGTTCTTGTTTCTATAGATTGCAAATTTCTGTTGTAAGTCACTCATGAGTTCTTTCTACTTTTATAGAACCCCCTTTAATATTTCCTGGAGTGCCAGCATGGTGGTCACATACTCTTTTGATCCTTGCCGGTCTTGGAAGCTCTTTTTCTGTCCATCCATTTTGAATGTCAGCCTTGCTGGATAGAGCATTCTTGGCTGCATGTTCTTCTCGTTTAGTGCCCTGAATACATCATGCCAGCCCTTTCTGGCTTGCCAGGTTTCTGTGGACAGGTCTGACATTCTTCTGATGGGTCTTCCTCCATATGTAAAGAATCTCTTCCCCCAAGCTGCCCTCAGGACCTCTTGTCTAAAATTATAATTTGCAAATTTCACTATGATATGTCTCGCTGATTTTGTAGACTCCTTGATCTTGGCGGGTGTCCCTTCTGCCTCTAGGACACAAACCCTTGTTCCATTCCCCAGATTGGGGAAATTTTCATTCAGAATTCGGTCAGCTATATCTTCTAGTCTTTTGTCTTTCTCTACCCCCTCTGGGATTCCAATAATTCTGACGTTGGAACGTTTCATGGTGTCATTTATTTTCCTAAGTCTCTTCTCATGATTCCTGAGCCCTTTGCTCCAGCTCTCCTCCTGCCCTTTCTTCTCTACCATTTTATCCTCTAGATCACTAATTCTATCCTCTGTCTCTGTAACTGTAGCTGTTAGACTATTTAGATTGGATTGGATCTCACTGGTAGCACTTCTTACATTGGCTATACTGGTTCTCATTTCTGCCCTTAGAGATTCTATGTTGTCATTAATGTTTTCCTCCATCCTAGCCATTGCCTGGATAATTGTCAGCCTGAATTTCCCTTCTGACATACTGTTTATGTCCATGTCTAATGGTTTTGCGGGAGAGGGCGCAGTCTCTGGGTTTTTCCTCTGTTGGGTGTTCCTCCTCCTAGTCATTTTGATGAGAGGTGGATGAGAGGATGTATAGCTGGATATCTCACCCACGATCCAGGCAGGGTGCACTCTGGAAGGTTTAGGAGCAATTGGGATTCACCACCAAAAAGAAAGAATAAGGATTAAAAAGGATAGAGAGAAAGAGAAAAAGAAGAGATCCCAGCCAGAATGGGCCCGCCCCCAAAATAAAATTTATAAGGTATGTACACCAACACAAACATATAGACCGACAGAAGTAAATGACAAGAAATAAACGAACCTAGTCAGGATGAACCCCAGGAATGAGATTTATATAATACCAGAACAAAAGTAAATATGTAGAAACACTGACAGAAGGATAAGATGGGAGGGTGGTTATAACTCCTTGTGGGCGAGGAAGGTTATTTCAGGTCTTTGTTGTATTAAGCCTCTAGTTGTAGTGTTAAGTAGTTAAAACAAAAACAAAAACAAAACAAAACAAAAAAAGGCCAAGAAATGTGAAAATGAGTGAATAAAAAAAATAGAGAGAGAATAAGAAAGAAAAAAAAACTTGTATCTATGAAATATACAGGTTTGAGGGTATTATCAGGTCCTTAATGTATTGATTTCCCCTGATGCTGGGGATTTAAAATTTTATGGGGTTATAGTCCTTTTGTTTTTTTGACTTGTCTTTGGGGGAGGGGCCTGCCGCATTGTTTTCCAGTCAATCTTGCTTGGGTTGCGTCACCCTGCCCCCCAATCAAGGGGCTGAGCTCTGTGGAAACCGGTTTCTCAGTCTTTTGCTCTCTGAAGACTTTTGGCCTTTTGTAGCTTTTTCACCTTTACGGAGAGTCCATGCAAGGAATCTGCCTGTATGTACCCAGACCTCTGTGTCACAGAGAAACCTCAGTCTGCTCCCCTCTGGGGTGTCCAGAAAACACTCTTCCCCTTCACAAAATTCTGCTTACAGCCAGCCTATCATAGGTGTCGCACACTCAGCAGTTCAGGGACTCTGTGAATGCTCCCCCTGCTCTCTGGGCTCCAGGCTCCAGCAGGGTGTGGTCAGATTCCTGCCTGAGATTAGGCTGGCCACCCGAGTACTCTCCAGGGCTGGCTGGGAGCAGCCAGACCCTGCTGCCGCAGGCCGTGAATGTCTTGCATGCGGTTGGGGGTGCACAGTCCAGGGAGCGCTGTACACAGAGAAAAGCTGCCGCTCCTGGACCACACCAGACTCTCTAAGGCGCTTGCAGGACCGTGTGCGCCTCACCCACAAAATGGTATAAGGAGCGGAAAGCTGCGGGTTCTGGATCCATAGACTGGACGCCCCCACCAGTTTCTCTTTGAGGTGAGTGGTGTCTTCCTGGGAGCGTGGACCCAGGCCCGTGCCCGTGACCACCCCCTCTCACTAATTGCTCCTCTGAACCTTTTGCTCATTTTAAGTTTTTTACCTGGACTCTAAGTTAATGCTGGTCCCCAACCACCGGGCACTTTCCTTTGGGGTAATGCTGTCCTTGCCCCGCTTCTGGTGGCTCCCTCCCCCTTTTGTTTATCCTCTGATATCAGTTCGAGAGTTCCCACTTTGCTTTACCTCTCCACTGCTGTCTTCTGCTCCTGTAGAGATCCAGAAGTGAAAAATCTTGCACCTCAGGCTGATTTCATGGGTGTTCAGCGTGTTCTGGTAGATATCCAGCTCACTTTAGGGGACAGGTTGCAACAGGATCTCCTACTTCTCTGCCATCTTGCCC
>JAQQSY010001194.1:0-14560 GCA_028646535.1 Procyon lotor | reverse complement strand
AAGACATGTACCCTGGGGTAAATAACACATTATATGTTAATTAAAAATTAATTAAAATAAATTAATAAAGAAAAAAGAAAAGAAAACATGGCAGGGCTGCCTGGGTGGCTCAGTCATTAAGTGTGCCTTTGGCTCCAGTCATGTTCCCTGGGTCCTGGGATCAAGCCCCGCCTCAGGCTCCCTGCTCAGTGGGAAGCCTGCTTTTCCCTCTCCCACTCCCCCTGCTTGTGTTCCCTCTCTCACTGTGTCTCTCTCTGTCAAATAAATAAAAATAAAATCTTAAAAAAGAAAAAGAAAAAAAGAAAGAAAACATCTTGGCAAACAAGTAACAAAAAAAGATAATTTCTTAAAATTAATAAAGAGTAGCCATCAAAAGCCTATAGTAAACCTCAAACTTAGTGTTGAAATATTACAGGCATTTCTATTGACCATAGAGTGAGATGAATAGTCTTAAAAACTCCAGGCAATCACATAATCACATAAAAATAGAACAAAAATATAACCAAAACTCATGCATCGAAAATGTGAAAGCAAACCTCTACATGACTCAGACAACAGGGACAATTACAAAATTTAGACCTGAATGAAAACCAAAAGTACTACATAGCAAAACTTCTGTGATGCAAGAAAACAGCTGGGGGAACAAATGCTCTTTATAGCCTTAAGTTGTTTATCAAAAAAAAAAGAGAGAGAGAGAAGGGGCACCTGGGGGGCTCAGTCACTGAAGCATCTGCTATCAGCTCAGGTCAAGATCCCAGAGTCCTGGGATTAAGCCCCACATAGGGTTTCCTCTCCTGCTCCCCCTGCTCTCTTGCTCCCTCTCATTCTTGCTCTCTGTCCAATTTTATTTATTTATTTGAGAGATAGAGCACGCTCCCACGTGCGTGCACACCCGAGTGGGCGTGGAGGGGCAGAGGGAGAAGCAGATTCTTGCTGAGCAGAGTCCTGCAGTGGGGCCCTATCTTAGGACTTGGGGATCATGACCTGAGCAAACACTTAACCAACTGAGCCAAGCAGATGCCCCAATAAAGAAAATAAGGAAGGAAGGAAGGAAGGAAGGGAGGGAGGGAGAGAGAGAGAAAGAGAGAAAGAAAAGAAAGAAAGAAGAAAGGAAGGAAGGGAGGGAGGGAGGGAGAGAGAAAGAAAGAAAGAAAGACAGAAAAAGGAAGAAAGATTGAAAGTGAATGAACTAAGCTTTCATCTCCAAAGGAAAAGGAAAACAAACCCAAAGAAAGTAGAAAAAGACATTATCACAGACCATATATTCTCATTATGGAAGATATTGCCCCCCAAGGGAGCAAAAATTGGTTCTTGAGGGGTCAAAACATGTTCAGTATTACAATGATTGTTGCCCTTCAAAAAACCATTCAACATAAACAGATATACACTATTTAGGTGGTTTAGGTGGGGAGGAGTTGGAATTGATTATCAGGGAAAAAAAAAAAGTCTTGAAAATCTCCTAGAGGGTGATAATGAAAAAAGATTGAAAGACATGTAGATAAAAGCCAAACTTAGTGAAACAGAAGGAAAAATGAGTACAGATGAATAAAACTTTTAAAAGCCCAATAAAAATAGATTTCTTTGGGAAGTATAATTAAGAAAAAAAAAAGGAAGACACATAAAAGTTATCAGGAATAAAACAAATGTAAAATCATGGTAACACATGAGCGGGTTTTAAAAACCATAACAGAAAAATGCAAATAATTTTATATCAATAGAGTTGAAAAATATGGGTAATTTATAGGGAAATAGAAAATTTTAAGACAGTCTAAGAAAATGTAGAAAAATCAGAAAATGAAATGGCAAAGATGTAGTTTCCAAAATGGCATAGGTCTAGGTGGTTGTATAGGCAAATTCTCTAAATTTTCAAGAAACAGATCATTTCGATCTTTAATAAATCGTTCCAAATCACAGAAAAAAGAAAATTATCCAATTTACTTTATATGATATAGTTAAGCTAACTGTAATACCAAAATAAGTAAGAGACAAAAAACAAAACAAAACAAAAAAACCCTCCAAAAAAAAAAAAACCAAACCCTAACCACTTTTATCTATAAAGATGGGTGCAAAAATCCTGAATAAAATACTAGAAATTCTAATCCAGCAATGAATGAAAAAATAATGTGTTGTGATCATAAGAAATTTACCTATAAATGCAATATTAATTCAATAATAGAGATCTATCAATATAATTCACTTCATTAATTGAAGGAGAAAAGTCAAAGTCTTTCTTACATGCCAGCAGTCATCAATCAGAAAATGTAATAGACTAAGTGATACTGTATACGGTAGCAATTAGTAACATAAAGAACCTTTATAGGTGAGACTATAAAACCTTTACTGAATGACGTAAAAAAATATGACTAAGTGGAGATAAATATTGTATCTGTGGATGGTAAAACTCAATAGCATAAAGATGTTAGTCTTTTTATCAAATTTATATGCTTTATGCAATGCAAAACCCCAAAAAGCTGTTTCATGAAACTTTCTCAAGGAAATATTACAGTAGATTTGGGGGACGGGAGGGAAGGAAGAAGAATTGCTTTACAGATATCAAAATATTACAAAGCTGTGGTCATTAAAACAGTGTGATAGAGTGCGGGAACAGAAACATGAGTAAGTGGAATTGCATGAAGAACTCAAACAGATTGTGAATACAGAAGAGTTTGGCATATGAGAGATGGCACTTCACATCAGTGGAGAAAAGACAGACTCGTTGGTTAATGTTTTTGAGATAATTGGCTTTTTATGACAAAACAAGATAACAAAACACAAAAATTACTTTCTATATCAAATCTTTCAGAAAAATAAATTTCAGATGGTAAAAATCTAAACATTTAAGCCATAAAAATGTTAGTAAGAAAAAAAACCTGGGAACTATCATACTGGATAAAGAAGACTTTCTTACTAAGGACACAAAAGTTTCTTTTTTTTAAAGATTTTATTTCTTTGAGAGCAAGCAAGCGAGCACACAAGCAGTGGGAGAGGAAGAGGGAGAAGCAGACACTCCCTCTGAGCCAGGAGCCCAAAGCAGGGCTTGATTCCAGGACCCTGGGATCGTGAGCTGAGCCAAAGGCAGATCCTTAACTGACTGAGACATCCAGGTGCGACGGGACACAAAAATTTTTTAAATAAAAATTCAAAGGCGGGAAAAAACAGATTTAATTGCATCAAAATTCCAAGACATTTTCTGTCTGAAAACCTACACCAAGTTCAAGATCAAGCTACACTCTGAAAAAAAAATTTAACAGGCACTGAACTAACACCCAGAATATATAAAGTACCAAAGATATAAGAGATGAAGACCAAAAAGGGGTCAAAAGATAGCAACAAGCAATTTAAAGAACGAGCCAGGACTGAGAGACAGTTGATCTTTTTAGCCTTATGTATTTAATGCTTTTGCTCTTTTAAAAGAATATCTTCATGTATCACTTATATAAGTTAACAGTTTTAGTAATATTTTCTAGGATGGGAAAACACTATTGGTTAAAAAAGAAAGCAGATGGTAAAGTAGAAAATGACATACCGGGCAAATGTTAATAAAAGTAAGGAGGTGTGACAAAATAGCAGTTAAAACCAAATTTGAAGTCCAAAACATTCGTGGGGCAAAGATTTTCTATGGAGAGAAAGTATCAGACATAAGAATCTAAAGCAATCAAGCCCATATATTAGGGATGTCAACTCAGGAATTCTAGAACCTATCCCAGGACTCGGACAGGGGTTTCTTCTCCCATCCCTCACTAGGAATTCAGAGACCCATTCCCATTGTCTAAGCTCACTGAGGGGAGAGGAGGAGAATGCCATCAAAGGTTAAATCCCGGGAGAGACCAAGGGCGATCTAAATTCCCTCAGGAAAATCCCCCTCCAACCCCAAGGCATTTCTTTCCTTTCTTCTCCTTCAGAATATTCTTTGTCTCTCTCATTTTTCTATGATAGCTCTTGATGATCCAGAGCTTGACTTAGAATGCTAGCTCCCCTTTCAAAATACTTTAGTAAAGGAGAAGAAAATAAAAACAATTTAAAAATGTACAAACATTTACATGATGGTAGCTAGCTGCCATCCATAGCTAACTGCACCTTATTAACATGCTCCCACTTCTTTAATGATAGAGGAAAAAAATCTAAAGTTGTCAGACTCTCTCTCAGGGCTGCCTCCTCTCAAGGGGTCTCCTTCCCCCTTCCTACCCTGGTTTCTGAATGCTGGGGGGTTATGTATTCCTTTGAGGGCAGAAAGGGAAGCATACTCAGGACTGTATTCCATGCTGTCCTATGGTTCTCACTCATTTTCCATACTGTGTAGCTATTCCAGGTATCCCTAGGCATATAGTGCTTGTGCCCAATGATTTGCAACAGGTCCTATTGGGTTCTTTTGGCTGCCTTTCTCATACTGCTGGAGCCTATGTTTCTGCTGTAGCCTCTCATTATGAGGTCTCTGTGGAGAGACTTGGTCCTATCCCAAATACAGACCTTGTCAGGACCTTGAGTTCTCCCAGCATTTCTGGACCCTCCTACCAAGGCATGAAAAACACTCTGGTTCCTCTCCATAGACACCAAGGCCACAGGAAACTAGAATGCAGACACAGGTCCATCTGCTTAGACACCAGATAGCCATTTCAGAATTACTTCTGGAATGGTACCATATTGCTGAGTACCACACTGAACATGGAGTGGAAGTGAAGGACCAACCCAGACATTCCAGATTCCACCTCAACTTATCTGGGGTTCCTGATGTTGTGTCCATCTTCCCCATTCTGAGCCAAAGCCCAAGGAATGAAGGGGCTGATGGAGGCCTTCTAAGTCATCAAAGCACCAAGTAAGCCTAGTCTCAACTCCTTTAAACTTCCCCTTCCTTGACTCTTCCAACTGGAAGAACACTTCATTTCCTCCTTCAGTAGGTGGCAACTTCCCACCATCATACGTCAACTTTGCTTTGCCTATTGATTATAGTAAAACTTTTTGTCCAGGCTACAGGCTTTCCTTTTAATATCTAAGAGTGTTTAAAATTCAGAACTTCCTTTACTTTCCCAACAAAGCTTTTAAGGCTATTATTTAGCTATAGGCTTCAAAAGCTGAACTAGAATCATTATTTACCTTTGCATTCCTGCTCCAACAATTAACGATGTTCTCTGAGGGAAATAGATGCCTCTGGGTAAAAAGAGAATGGTCGCATGGGAGAAAATAAGGGGGAAAAATCACATTAATATTTTTCAAAACACCACCCCACACCAATTTTTAGTCTGGTTAAAGATCAAGTTATTAGTTCTGAAGGTGGAGCTAAGAACGGAGTTTTCCCTCCCTCTAACTAATCAGGTCTTAATAAGAGACCGTACTTAGAAATAAAACCAAAGGAAGTTTGGTCAGTCTTCTGCAGACCCCTAGAATCAGGAAGAGCTCAAGGGAAAGGAAGGATTATAATTATTACTGCCCCAAGCAGGGTATGTATGGCACAAGTAAATGGCAGAGGGTATCAGCAGTATCCTGTCACCCTGCTGGTCCCCAAGGAGTTCTAGGTCCACTCATCCAGTCAAGAGAGGGAAAGCAATTTGGTCAGTGGGTTCCAGCAGGGGTCAGCAATGGATTGGACTGCAGTGTCTCTAGCAGCCCCAAAGACAGTGCTAGAAGCTTTCCTTCTGGGGCTATGTATACTCATGGCTTTTACTTAAAAGAATCAGGCTTTCATGGGCCAGGACTACATTTCAACAAATATTAATTGAGCATTTACAATGTGTCAGGCACTGTTATAGGCACTTAGGATATGTATGTGGGGAAAAAAAAAGATCCCTGCCCATATGATTTTATATTCTAGCAGAAGGGATGTAGAAAGTAAACAAGTGAATTATATATATGGTATGTTAGGTAAAAATTCCATAAAGGTATGGAATTAATAAAAAAAAGTAGAGCAGGCTAAGTGGAATCTGGACTGCTGGGTGGGAGTAGGGATTAGATTGAGGTGATAAATAAGGTGATCTGCATAGACTTTGTCGTGCTGAATAAGACAAGGACAAGGACAGGAAGAAGGTGAGAAAGTTAACCAGGGGCCAAGTGTTCAGGCTGAGGGAACAGTGAAAGAAACCACCATAAGGGATGAGATAATAATTAAAAAAAAAAAATAAACAAACACAAACACACAAACAAAAACCCAAATTCAGAAAGGAGCAGGTTATGATCAGAAGGAAGAGGGGATACCAGATCATATGGACCTTATAGGCCATTGTTATGACAAAGGCTTTTTCTCTGGGTGAAATGGAGAGTCACCAAAGATTTTGAGCAGAAGCATGATATTATCTACTTTAGGTTTAAAGGGATCATTTTGGCTGCTGTTTGAAGGATTTAAACAAGGAAATATGTCATGAGACAATGTAATTAATCTAGGTTAAGAGATGATGGTGACTTAGAGAAGGCAGTGAGAAGCGGTCAGAATCTGACATTTTAAAAGGACAAGCCAATAGATTTTTCTAAAGGATTTGCTATGGGGAGTGAGAGTGAAAAGAATCAGAGAGACTCAAAGTTCTTTGACCTGAGTGCTGGGAGGTTGGAGTTGCCATCAACTGAGAGGAGGAAGGCGAGAAGTGCAGGTAGGCTTACAAGGGTGTTCAGGTTTGGACACGTTGAGTTTGAGCATGTTAAATGTCCCAGTGGAAAATCTGAAAAGACAGTGAAGTCAGTCTGGAGTTGGAGAGAAAGGTCTGGGCTAGAAATAAACATGTGGGAATTACCAGCATATTTAAAGCTCTAAGTCCACATCAGCTCCTCAAGAGAGTGTGTGTAGAGGGGAAGAGAAGGGCTAAGACTGATCCCTGGGGTACTCCAACATGGACAACTGAGACAGCGGAGGAGGAAGCAACAAAGGAGACTGAGCTGTGACTGGAGGAGTAGGAGAAAGCCAAGCACATGATGTCCCAGAAGCCTAGTAAAGGAAGTATCTGAAGAGGGAGTGGTCCACTTGGTCAGGTGCTCATGCTATTTTCAAGGAGGATGAGATGTGGGGAGCTGGCCATTCACTTTAGCCACAAGATGGTCATTAGTGACCTTGATAAGAGCACTGGTGGTGGAGTGGTGGGAGTAAATGCCAGATTGCCATGATTTAGGAAAAATGGAGGAAAGAACCTGAAGACCATGATTATAGGGCACTATTCTGAGACATTTTTCTGCAAATGGGAGCAAAGAAATGGAATGGAAATTATTAGGAAAAAATGGGGTAAAAGAAAATGATTGCTTTAAAAAAAATGAGTAAAGAGGCGCCTGGGTGACTCAATCAGTTGAGGGTCTGCTTTCGGCTCAGGTCAGGATCCCAGGGTTCTGGCATCAAGTCCTACATTGGGCTCCCTGCTGAGCAGGGAGTCTGCTTCTCTCTCTCCTTTTGCCCTCCCTGCCTCCCCTCCGCCTGTGCTCTTTCTCTCACTCTCTCTCTCAAATAGATGAATAAAATCTTTTTTAAAGATGAGGAAAAATGGCCTGCTTATATGCTAATGAAAATGATCCAAGAGGGAGTTAAAAGTTGTTAATGCAAGACAGAGATGGAGAGAATTGGAGTGATGTTATTTTTTTTTTTTTTTAAGATTTTATTTGAGAGAGAGCTAGTGTGCACAAGCTGGGGAAGAGGCAGAGGGAGAAGCAGATTCCCCACTGAGCAGGGAGCCTGATGTGGGACTCCATCCCAGGACGCCAGGATCATGACCTGAGCCACCCAGGCGCCCTGAAGGAGTGATAGTCTTGAGGCAAAGGGCATTGGAATTTAGAGCACAGGCGGAAGGATTAATTTTAGCTAGGAGCCTGGGTATTTCATCTTTGAAACAATTGGATATTCAGATCTCTTTCCTAGTGAGGCCTTTTGGACATTATAATGACTCCTTAGTTACTCTATAATGACTACAGTCTATAATGGGGCATTTGCTTTCCTGATGAATTTCCAGGTTGGACAGTAAAAGGAAAAGGTCCATCAGGAGTTTTGAGGTATTAATTCTGTGTTTCAAACCCTATATACCTTTGTCCTTAGATTGTTAACATTTTATCATTTCTCTTCCAGCACCATTTTTAAGGATGAATGGGGCATTTTGATCTTCTTTATAACTGGAGTGACTGAGAGTCCTCTAGTTCATTTTGGTGACATTCTGGCCATTAGCTACAGTAATGTCCTGGTAAGAGGCAATCTTGCCTTGTTGCCCAGGAGGTCCTGAACATATATTCAATCCTCTTTAGGGGACTACGGTGATTGTGTTGAGGGTCTGGTTCATCCTGAGGTAGTTCCTATGGTATAGAGATAGTTTTTGTTTTGGAGTCCTAGAAAATAGACCTACCTTCCCATCTTCCCAAGTATTTGGATAGCAAATGCAAAAAACTCTTCTCAGGCAGCCATCAGCTTAATGAGTTTGGGGTCATAGACAATGTCACAGTGATATTCCCCTGGATTACTTGTGAGGTTTGCTCTTGCCCCTCACTGTGTGTGTTTTAGGTCTAGCATTAAAGGGTCTCAGCATTCATTCTTCATACTTTGGTGGAGACATAAGGCACTTTATTGACTAGGCAGTGGTAGATCAACTGTTCCATTATTGCCCAGAATACCAAGTTTAGTTCAACAAAAGCTGAAAGCTTTTCTCCAGGGCTATAATTAGATGCTGTTGGTGGCAACATGCACATCCAGAGGTTCAGAGACCACTTTTTTATTTTTTAAGGCTCCACATTCTGCCAGAGCGATGGGAGGCACAACACCTAACAAGGAGGCCTTGAGGCACAGAGGCCTTGAGGCACAGAGGAGCCCCCAAGTAGAAGACTGGTGGGTGACTAAGTAGATAAGCTATAATAAGATACTGATGACTCCACAAGTTTACGAGGCACCGGGTCTTCTTAGAAAAAGCCAACCTGTAGGGGAAAATCCATGTGACAACAAGCGTTTCATGCTCAGAAGTGAGGAAAGGTGCTGGGATTGTGGAGCTTGGAGATCCACAAATACCTCTGAATGGGCTCTGGATAAGGGCGTCATTGATACAATCCTGCAAGGAAGTTCTGAGGGAGAAAGGAACACCAGGAGAAAGGCCTTGCCATTCCACAAAGTGGTAGAAGTCAGTAGAATTCAAGCAACTATAGTTAAGTATGCTGAGAGTAAGCTGCTGAGCATCACAAGTAAGGGGATGCCGCTCATTGGAGTACACAGAAATCTAAAGGAAAACATGGACCATATTAATGGCAGCAAATAATTGTAGTAGGTGTTATATCTGAGCCAACCTAAAGACGCATGCAACCATCTCTATGAGTTACCTGTGGCCAATCTTTTTAAGAGGCCATATGGGAGAATTAAGAGATAACAGGTATGAAAATGACATCTATTGGAGGCTATCAGGCATAGTTGATGTATTTTCCTTTAAAGTGCCAAGGCACCAGACATTGCCACGTCATTTAAGGTCCCAGCAGCAAACACAGCACACTCAAATTGGGTCAATAGAGGAGACTTTAATAAAGGTACTATCTTCAAAGATGCAGATAGAGGTTAAGCCAGGATAGTTCAGTATTCTGAGGCTAGTAACTTGGGGTACCATTACCATTTCTAGACTTAAAGGAGCACGGAGAAGGGCTAAACAGAACCTGAAAAGAGAGCTGTGCGGAGACAGGTGTAATGTTCTTCAGTTAAGGGAGGAAGCCAGCTTGTAAAAAGTTGCTAGGTAGGAATCAAGAAAAAATTACCCAGATCTCACTCTCCTCCCTCCCACAGATCTTTCCTTACTTACTCCCTATTGATCAAACCCAACTAGAAGCTAAAGGACAAGAGAGTATTCTGACTGGGTCTGACTTCTGACCATGAAAAGCAGAGATGAAAAGCAGAATGAAAAGCAGAGAAAGGTAGAGTGTGGATATCAAGGGATCGCAAAAGGAGGGATATTGAAAACTATCCAAGAAAATGTCAGTAACTTTGGAGGGCTATTGGGATACCAGTTGGTTGTCTTTTTTTTTTAACTTCCTTAGGTGACAGACCAAAATACCTATTCACTGAAAAACAGGAGATCTTGACCACACATTATGGTACACTAGGTCTCACTGACATTCCCTAAAAAGAGCAGTACTCTCATGTGGTTGGCATGGGCAATAAGATCAACTTTGAAAAACATTACCTTTTGACAATTTACAATTTTAATGCTCTTTTATCCTTATGACAGAGCAAGAGCAATACATTTCCATTGTAGACCATTTAGAAACAGAGACAAATCGAAAAAAGAAAGAAAAATGGTTGTGTAATCCCACATTCTTGTGATAATCACTGCTAATATTATGGAATATATATTGTAAGTTTTTTGAGCATATCTTACATAGGTATTTGTATATATTTTTAACTTTGTATTTTCACGTGATTTTAGACAGGTTGCAGTAATACTTCACACAATTGCCATCTCGTTTTCACAATGATCATCCAAATGTTAACCTTTTACCACATTTGCTTTATTCATCTCTTTCTCTTTTTCATCTCTGTCTCTCTCGGTGTATGTACATACACATACATGATTATAATTTATACATACTTATACATTTCTTTTTTTCCTTGAACCATTTGATAATAATCAATTTTAAAATTCTAGCAGAGGCAAGTTATGCCAATAACCTCGAAACCATCGATATCACCAAGTGTAATGGGGACTCTTCAAAATTAAGAATAAAAGCATTATAATGATAACAGAGCCCTTATCAAAGATTTTCATCAGATCAGAACAAACTTATCTAGAAATTAAACACCCTCAGAACTTTGTAAATACCCTAGGGTCTCTTCGTAGTTCTGAGACAGGCTGCGAAGGGCCTGGGTGACAAAGGCCCAGCCATGCTCCTATTTAATCAGAAGAGACTCTTTAAGTTGGGCTGGCCTGGGTGGTATCAGGTGGCCATTAGAGGGCTCAGAGGGAGACTTCAGAAAGTCGCCTGTGAGGGGATGTCTAGAGGCACTGAGCCAGATTATGGGCAGCCAGGCCAGTGATGTTCCATTCCAAAGATATTGTTGCTTGGCATCCCATCTTATTTAGAGCATAGTACATCATTGTGGGGAAGTCAATTCCAGGTGTCCAATTGTAAATGCTTGGTATAGGAATTAGAGAAATTAGTCATTCCTGCTAGGACATAAACAACCTCCTTCACAGTGGAATCACTAGGGAAAGAAGAGAAATTAAGGCCTTCTGTTACCTGTCAGGTGCTGATTTAAGTAGAATAATGTATTGGGATTGGGTTAAATCTTTTTTTCCAGCAGAGCACGTCACCTTGAGAATTGGCATAAAATAGAGCCAGATGCTTAAATGCCTTCCTAAATTGTTTTTCAGGGTTGAGCCTATTCCCCTGAGGTGTACAGTTGAGGATATCAGATTGTCTGTGATTCTAAAAGCCAAACAGCAAGAGGCTTAGCAACAGGGTCAAAGCCCTGCAGAATGGCATTGAACTGGATGTCAGTAGAAGCCTGGAGAGTCCAACTTGGGCTTACCAAGGAGCAGCATATGTCCATCTGATCCCACACTTGGCCCTGTTTTAAAGGAGAAATTGCATTATTTTCCTTATAAACTGACACAGGTTTCAATTAATTCAGGAGACTGTCTCTTGGCCACAAAGAGAAAGACCCATTTTAACATAGTAATTCCTCACAGAGACTTTCTTGGGAGCACCCAGCCATGTCCTGTAAGGGAGCTGGCGGTTGGTTATCTAGCTGAATGTCTTTTCAGCCAAAGGACTGCCAAGGGACCTGCCCTGTGCTCTGAGATCAGAAGGAAGAAAGTGGAGGAGAGATGGCAGGGGAGGGCTAACAGGGAAGAGAGGAAGCCAGGACTGCTCCTTCATCAAGTTCTCAGTTCCTGGAAGGAACTACACAGGGCTCCTCCAAATGCCTGCGAGCCTGGAAGTTAGCTGCAGAGGGTAGAAGAGACTACAGGCAGTCTTGCGGGGCTGCCACAGTAAGGCGAAGATGCACCACATGAAAAGAATGTGATGTGAGGATCCTAGCTGGAAGGTAGCCAGGGGGAGAGCTTGAGAGTGAGTTTGCTCTCAGGGGAGCCTGTTGAAGCCACTACTACCTTGTCAACACTGTGTCCATAGGCAATAGCCAAAGAGAGTCAAAGACAATCTCTTCCTGAACAACCCAAAGTAAGTTTTCTATCTCTGCTATTCCTGTCATCAGAGGAGCATGTGCCAGAGAGAGAGGGATGAGAGCCAGATTGCCTCCCTCCACTCTAAGCCACTGGAAACTAGGGTGAATAAGGGGTTTAGGGAAGACCTTAAAATCACGATAGGATTTATGTTGTGGAACAAACAGCAAGGAGTCATAAGAACTGAAACTGACTGTTCTGATAGATGAATTGGTAGGAATCGACAGGAAAGGAAGTTTCAAAAGAACAATTACTAGCAGTCACTAGGGAAAATTTCCCATCTTGTACTCAAGAGTTGAGATTCTTCTCTAAGATGGTTACATTAGACATCCAGACAGTTATGTCCTCCCCCTCCTAAGACCCATAGATTCTATCCATACTCCTCTATCCATCTTTGCCTTCTTAGTACAGCAGCAGCAGGAGCTTTATCAAGGATCAAATGCATACCAAACAACATCATAAACTCCTTTTTAATCTATTTTTCAAGTGGCATGAGGAGTCCCAAATGGTCAGGAGGTAGTCTCAGCTTCTAATTCAATGGGGTCTTTGTGGATTTCCTGATGGAAGCATTTCTTCCTTTGGTGTTAGGAGCTTTAAACAAGCAAAGCCCAAAGCACTGAAGAAAGGGGGGAAAAAACTTTGCAAATGATATAAGAATCCCACTCCAGCTACTTACCTTGCTTGACCTGTGTATTCTGACTTTGGAAGAATCAGCCCCACATAGAGTCCTGGTTCAGAACACATGCCCCATCAAGCATCCTGATCCTGCAAGTTTTGTCTCCCAACTGACACCGAAACCGAGTCTTCAAAAGCCTTTCTACCCAGCAACTTCTAGATGATGTACCACATGGCAAAACCGGTGGAGCTCATGAGTGTAATCAACCTTTTGCTCGACTTCTTTTATGACAGAGTGAATTTTTTTGGTCCAAAACAAAGCTATATGAAATATTGGGTTAGTGAATGAACACCAAGTCCAAAAATGATGCTTATGGGAGAGAAAGAGCGGGTAAGGAAAACCAATTCATATCCCGAGTAACTGTTTATTCCCAGGGTGGGAAAAAGCAGTTCCATTCATAATTGAAGGGATTTGGATCTGCTCCCATTCACCTGACCATGAGGGCTCAGAGGTTGTTGCTACTCACAGGTTAATAACTTGAGACAGAAAAAAAATCTAGGTTATTGAGCCTATGTATAAACTCCAAATCTGCCACAGTTTCACCTTGTTCATGAGCCCATGAAACAAGCTCTCAGCGTTGGGAGAGTCCGATTGACATCTGTAGGACAGGTCATTCTATTTACCTGATAATTCAGTCTTTTCTGCAGTAGGAGCCTTTCAGTGAGCAGCTACAGGGAACACAGATATTCTTACACTCTGGGTTCATTCTGAGCAGTTCCTTCATTCATTCTCTAACATTCAGGTTCCCAGCAGAAACAAATGGCACATGAAAATTAAGATATTTCAAGGAGGTAAAGAGGGTTATTTACAAAGGTATAGGCAGCACATAGCACAAAGGAAAGTGTAGTGCCCTAGTGCTGTTGCCATACCTAGACCCAAAAAGCAGAGAGGAAAAAAAAAGACCCAGGATAACATCACCTAGAGAGGACCACCTAGAGAAAAGCTGTGACATTCATTTGCGATAACCCAATAGGGAGAGAGCCAAGGGAGTATATCATCTGACTTCAATCTCCTTCCCTCTCATCTCCTGTTGGGGTTCTTATTTACCAAACCCAACCTGAAGCCAGAGGACAAAGGATGTACAACAAACAGATCAGCATCTCAAGGCAGAGAGCAGGAAATGGGCAGAGAGGTGGAAATAAGTGAAGAGTGAGTCTAAAGAGGCACACATTTCTTTTTTTTTTTTTTTTTCAGCACACATTTCTTTAAAAATTATTTATCAATTGCACCTACTATGTTCCAAACACTATTCTAGATATTGGGGACTGAGCAGTCAAAAAAAGAGACAAAATCTTTTAACCTCATGCAACTCATAAAGTACATACACAAAATATATAGTATATTATTATTCACAAGTTACAATAAGACAATAAAGCAGGGAAGGGATATAGAAAATATTGGCTGAGAAATATTCTCACCATCTTAAATAAGATGACAGAGAGGACTTCAGAGAAAAGTTGAAGGAGGTCAGGAAGGGGGCCTGTAGATAACTGGGAAAAGCAAAGCATACGTAGGGAATAGCACGTGGAAAGGCTCTGCGATGTGAGTATACCGGAATATTTGAGGAACAGAGAGAAGTCTGGTGGGTGAGGTGGATTGAGCAGGAAGAACACTATTAAGAGATAATATCAGATATAGCAGCAATGTCCACAATAGCCAAACTATGGAAAGACCCTAGATGCCCATCAACAGATGAATGGATAAAGAAGATGTGGTATATATATACAATGGAATACTATGCAGCCATCAAGAGAAACGAAATCTGGCCATTTGCAACGAC
>JAQQSY010001193.1:0-14560 GCA_028646535.1 Procyon lotor | reverse complement strand
GCTCCCTGCCCAGAGTAAGGAGTTTGCTCCTCCCTCTCCCTCTGCCCACCCTCCCTGCTTGTGTGCTTGAGCTTGCTCTCCCTCTTAAATTGTTAAAAATTAAAAAAAAGAACCACTAAGTCCAACAGACAGTAATTATAGCTTCTCACTTTTTTACTGTATAACCCTTTGAGAACCACTGACCCATGTGAGAGTCTATTCACTCCTAATTTTCTAAAGTTATTCCATTATCAACCATAACCAGCGGCTTACTGGGCCTTTCATGGTCACCGACATTTACCCAATAATCTAAACAAGTTTATGACTGTAGGAGGAAAACATCTTCCCTCTAAATATATCACGAAGTATAAATGCTAAATAAAATAAACAGGCACCGAATTAAATCTTCAGCATTAAAATGAACTAGACCCTTTCTTTTTTAGCAGAATCACACTACATCCTGATATTTACTTCAAATAGAAACAATATTGAGAAACCAAAGAGGACAAGATCTGATTCTGACAAATTTGGTTTTGTTTTTTGTTTTTTTTTTTTTTGTTTTTTTTGGTGTCAGAAGTGGGAACGAAATTGGATTTTTAAAGACTGAAAACACACACATACCTGGTAATTCATGATGGCACGTAAACACATGATACAGACATGTACGTCATCTTTCTTACTCACTAATCTTGAATTTTTCAGGGTTCTTCTGCTTGGCAAAGTATTGTATCTACAAAGAAAAAGGGAAACTTCTATAAAACTACAGATTACCTTCTCGGCATAGGCACATGCACTTAAAAAAATTGGAAACTGTTGTCTACCTTTACCTGCATCTATGTGAGGACTAGAGGTGGAAACTACCACCATCAAACCCATGAGCAGGAAGCTATTTCCGCAAACCACAAGACCTAGGTGATTCTGTGTACTGGTCATCATCTTGTCCAGCCAGATACTTCGGACAAGGACACTCAACTTCATTCACTGTACACATCAACTGTACATGAGATTCAGCAACAACCCCAGACTCCTAATCAAGAAGCCAAGCTAGATCTGAAGAGGTGATCAGAAACAACAGACTTGCAGACTGTATTTGCAAACAAGCAAAGAGGTGAAGCTTCGTTTACATGTAGACCTCAAATCATCTGACCCCAGTTTAATTGCACCTTCCCATTACCGCTCTCAGGAGTCCCCTGTTAGGAAGTGAAGCCTCGGCAAGGTCATACATGAGCAACTTCCCTATCAGCCTGTGATTAGACCTTAACAGTATGCAAATGTCTCCTCAGCCTGATCCCTCACCCAAAGCCTGGTGTGGAAGCTGAAGCTGAGGTGGAAATAGGCTGGTATTTCACAGGGTGAGGAGGTTTCTACGTTAAGACTCATCCCAGAGATCCCAGATGGCTAAGCCTTGGTTCTCCCGTCTGGAGATTTCTCAGAGCCTGCATGTAGTAAGGAAGTGGCAAGGTCAACACGGTGCTAGGAGACAAGCTAACACCACCAAGAGCTTCCAAGTGAGCTGTACGTGGGTGCCTCCGAGTGCAGTTTTTTCTGCAATTCCAAGCCTGAAGTAAAAGCCCATTTGAAAAATTCTCAACTACTCTCCAATAGCATCTTTTTTTTTTTTTTAAAGATTTTATTTATTTGACAGAGAGAAACACAGCGAGAGAGGGAACACAAGCAGAGGGAATGGGAGCGGGAGAAGCAGGCTTCCCGCCAAGCAGGGAACCTAATGGAGGGCTCGATCCCACGACCCTGGGATCATGACCTGAGCCGAAGGCAGATGCTTAACGACTGAGCCACCCAGGCGCCCCTCCGATAGCATCTTTGAGAGAAATGATCAGTCACAGGCCTTCCTTCTTCTTGAACTAATTAAAGAATTTAAAGGAAGTTCCGATTAATGTTAACCATTTTCAAAGCCCCACAGGTGCAGGCAAAGAGTTAAAAACTGAAGTGACAGGTTTCTCTGAAACTATTCCCACTGAGGAGGCTTTTAATTCATTTTCTATTCAAAAACTATCAGAGATTATTTTTTCACATAAGCCTACGGATGAGCTAAATATATTCGTGAAAAGCACTTCAATATGTCACTTGTCTCCATATTACCTGAATGTATAAAACTCAGTTTGCTCATGCTAGTCTCAAGGAGAATGCTTTATTTACCAAATGATGTACGTCATGATGTCCATTTTACATGAATATGTAGAGACACATATATTAAGGAAAAATAGCTACAAGAAAATATGATAGAAATTCAATAAATTATATAGTAATCTCAGGTGATGTGATTGTAGATTTTTCTTTTCACATGTCATTTCTAATTTTCCTATAATTAGAAAAACTTCTATAATAAAAAGTTTACTAAAACCAAAAAAAGAAGAAGAAGAAGAAGAATGAGGAGGAGGAGGAGGAGAATGCTTTATTCAAGGACTTCCTGCCTCTTTCACACTTGGAAATAAAACTGCAGCAATGGAAGTTGGCCTAATTGGGCTCTGAACGCAAAAACAAAGTTAAGGAAATGAATTCAGAATTTCAGTGGTAGTAAGCAGAATTTCAACATCTCAAATACAACTCTGAAACAAGTCACTTCTCCACAGCCCCAGCCTGAGCACGTCCGCTGACACACTTCAGAGAAGTCCCTCAGAGATTGGTGCCTCTTCAAACAATAACCACACAGCCAGCCTGACCCAAATGTCTGTGGTCTTCTTGGTCTATATGAGGAATTCTTTCCCCACCTCTTTCTTGATTTATTCTAACCTATTTTACATTTCTTTAATGCCATCACTTGTTAAGGACCAAACAGCTGATGAGAGAGAGAGAGAGAACACTTTTAATTGAAAGCAGTGGCTACAAGAGCAAAACAAAATTATCTATGATTAAGTACAAAAAAGAAGAAAGGTGATTTTCAAAGGAATCAACTATCCGCATTGCTAAATTACATCTCGGTGCAGCAATGACTGCAGAAAATCTACGGACCAAAGGAAGGGGCTCTGGAAGGAAGAGGGAAGGGTCAGTTCTACACAGTTGCAGTTCTACACAGTTCTACACACTTGCACATACATTTTAATGATTCCGCCAAACAGACCAAACATACACATTAATGGTGTTTCCTAGGAGATGTAAAGTAACATAGCAGGTTCCTTCCTTTCATTATAAATCCAGTTCTTCAGCTTCAGGATTATAAATAAGACTCTAAAAAGCAGAAAAATTTTTGTCATTGCTTGCATTATTTGTAGAAACTAGCCAAAGTGGATTAGTTATAACATTCGAATTAGTAATGCAAAAGGTTTCTACTTACTGTAGTAGGTTGGTAATCTCAAATACACATTTTTGGATCAACATTTAAAATGTATTTAATATAAAACTGCACGTGAATACTTATCAGTATTTAAGGAGCTTAAAAATATATGTCAAGTAAAAACAATATATATATTTTTTGATCTTCTATGCTTATAAAATAGAGATAAGCTTTTTTCCTAATGTACAGCATTTAATCTAAATTTTGTTTTTCCTCCCAGTTTCGGTTTATACAAAAATGGAGAATTAAAGGCAGCATTTGAACTTGTACTTAAAATCATAGCATCACGGTATATTTTAAAAAACATGACTACAACCAGTAACAAAAAATGAGCTCTGAAAACCAAAGCAGATGCGTGGTATCATTTATACCCATCTTTTCCGACACGGAGCAGCCAATGGACGCCCAAAGAAACTGCAGCCACAGAGCAGGTAAAAAGTAAGAGACAAGATCCAAGTGTCCTCACTGGGATTCAGGGCAGTCTCTTTTTACAAGTTGCAACTCATGGACAATCTGTCAGGTTATCAAGTGAGAAAGCTACTGCCTACAGCCATCTGTGCCGGCAAGTTCCTGGTCAAATATTCATATCTGTCATCCTGACAGTACTGGGTCTACACAGATGTCATTTCCTCACTCCCAGCCATTACTGCACCAGGCAGGGCTAAGACTCAGTTTGCTAAGAACAGCAGCATCTGGGCATCTTTTTCAGAACACAGTGGTCAATCCACTTACTTGGTAAGTAGTTTGGCGTTGTGGGTTTTCTTATTGGTTTTTTTTTTTTTTTAAAGATTTCATTCATTTTGAAGAGTGAGAGGGGTGGGAGAGGGGCAGAGACGGAGGGAGAGGGACAAGCAGATGCCCCACTGAGCGCAGAACCCCACTCAGGGCTTGCTTGATCTCACCACCCGGAGATCATGACCTCATCTGAAAACAAGTCAGATGCTTAACTGCCTAACCGACTGAGCCACCCAGGTAAGCAGTTTTCTTTTTAAATCTTCATCCTGTATCACTTATCAGAAAAGTGAAGTTATTTTTTTTTTTACTTTAATGGGAAATTTTGCTCCATATTTTGGAATTCATACTCTAAAAGAATTTTCTCTCATTAAGTAAATACACCCCGATAGAGGACACAACACTCTACCTCTGTAAACACAAACATTTGCAGATCACTTAATTTAGGAGCACATTAAATCTCTTTGGCTTGATTTTAGGGACTGTGTCATGGGTTAGCATGTACATTCATCTACTCTTCAACAAGCACATATTGTGGAATTTGAAATCAATTTTATTTGATTTAATTTAATCAACTTTAATTATCAACTGACTAACTTATCACTTTTTTTTTCTTTTTGGATAGTTTTAAATTCAGTTCTAGGTTATTGGGAGTACCTAAAATACATGTCCCTGTGTATCTGGTTTGAATAGATCCCCTTAAATTGACCCTAAAATACGAACAGGGTTAAGACTAGTAATTTCCTGGGGGCGCCTGGGTGGCTCAGTCGTTAAGCGTCTGCCTTCGGCTCAGGTCATGATCCCGGAGTCCTGGGATCGAGCCCCGCATCGGGCTCCCCGCTCTGCGGGAAGCCTGCTTCTCCCGCTGCCATTCCCTCTGCTTGTGTTCCCTCTCTCGCTGTGTTTCTCTCTGTCAAATAAATAAAATCTTTAAAAAAAAAAAAAAAAAAAAAGACTAGTAATTTCCTGATCCACTTTAACCCCAACAAGGACACCTGGACAAGGTGAGCAGTCTAAGAGCACTGGCCTCGATTAAGGGGGACACTTGTGTTGTGATGAGCACTGGGCGATGTACAGAAGTGTTGAATTGCTATTATTGTACACCTGAAACTAATACTACACTGTGTTAACTAGAATTTAAATAAAAACTTAAAAGTACTTGCCTCTCATGTTCTCCACCAGCCATAGGAGATCAAACTAAAACTCATGTGTAAGCTCCAAAGTTGGCTTTATTAAGCACCTCCTGTTTATACTAAACGCTGGTAAGTGTTAAGGAAAAATGAAAGATAATGAAAGATGCTGCTTCTGCCTCTGAGGGCTCACGGATTAGTTTAGGAAGCAAGAGGTAAGTCTATCGACAGCCCCTGTATGAGATGTGCTTGGCCCACACTTAACCCCAGCCTCACCTTCTGCTCCATGCACATGATCAAGTACAAAATAAACTCAGCAGGACACACACCTGCACAGCATGATATGGTGGAGTGATGACAGTCACATCTCAAAGGAGTACATTTTTTTTTCTGCAAAGTACCAAACTTAAAATCCCCGTAGAGTGAAACTTTCCTCAACCAAGCCAGATGTGACTGAGTTAATACAGACCTATTCCTGGAAACGGTCTTTAGACATATAAAAGTCATTTCTAAAAAGGGTTCTGATTCAAGAAATCAATCTAAAAGGGATGGACAAATTGTAGGGTAAGTCTCGTAAAGGCAACATGACATTGAAGATTACTGAACATGAACCATTACCAATACAAGTTCAAAACATACCCATCTCCTGTGATCCCTGGCTTCATTATTTTTGTCTGTATTTTAAGTCTTCTACAGTGGATGTGTGTTACTTTCCAAATAAAGAAAAAAAAGCTTGTAGACGATCTAGGTTTAGATTCCCCTAAAGACGGAGGGCTAACTAAGGATGTGATCATAATGCCTTTTCCACTTCAATCGTCCTGTACAATGTTTCCCAAAAGGCCTCTCAGGTGGAAAGCTGGTCCTGCTGGACTCTCCAAGTGTAGCATTTCTGCCATGAGGCCAAATACCGCAACACATGTAACAAAAAAAACAAGTATCATCAGAAAAATTGGACGTTGAAAAAACACCTTATTCCCTGGTGCTGCCAATGTCCACTTGGACATCAAGAAGGAGGCTGAATACAATGATTAACAGGTTCCATAGGCAAAGGATGAAGGTAAGTGATCAGTGCCACAAAAACTCTACGGAATGTATGCCTTAACACGGATACCCGTAAGGTTGAGTTGGAAAATCACAGCAGTAATTGGTGACCAATTAAAAACTCAAACAGCTCAAAACCAGTCATCGCAACCCAATGCACAGGTACTGTTGCATGATCACACGGACACAGGTAAATAAGGTTCAGAATTCTGTCGTTGAAAGAAAGGGTGTAGAAAGCAGCCTGCAGCCAGTTCCATGCCAGAGCCTTCAGGCTAAACCGTGTTGGTCTTTCACAAGCACTGATCATCCCAGTTTCCCTGTTTGAAAAGACGTTCCACAAAGAGCTGAGCTTTACAAGGGATTAAGTGGGTGACTCAGCAGGAGGTATGGGTGCTTTCCTGGTAATCTAATAAACTTGGCACAGGTCCCATTACAGAATCAGACACAGTGAAACCAATTGCTACAATATTTCCTTCCTGAAGTTATTATGAAACTTCACATAAAACAGCGACTATGTGAGCAGAGCCAGATTGAAGACTGAAGATTGAAGCTCTCGGTCACTGTGGTCTATTTAAAAGGCCCCGGGGAGGGGCAGCCCTCGTTTCTCCTGATCTCCAAGGGATGACTGAGCTAGAGGAGCCACACTCCTGTCCCATGTAATAGGTTTTGAGTGATCCCAGATTCTGTCAACAGCTAATGGTGTATGTTCCCTTAACAGAGGCTTCAAACTGGCTTCTTCACTAGTTCTCAAACCTCACAGTACCTCACAGCTTCATGGAGGAGGAGGAGGAGGAAAAGAGGCTTGGAAAGAACTTCATTTCCACTCTGTCCCTCTGCTGGCTGCCAGGCTGATGGTTTTCACTATGATTACGGAGCTCCTGGTTTTCAAGGCTACTGTGGGACTAGAGAGGGAGGGAGGGAGGGAAGGAGGGAAATGGGGCAAGTGACATACCACAAAGCCAGCTCTTCTTACCGAGATTCACTCGTTTTTCCTAAATAAGTGCTCCCTAAATTGCCACAAGACTGGCTAGTAACTAGAATTCTGAAAAAGTGGATTCTGGCGTATTTTGCCCCTTTCCTCATTGTTTTTATGGATGACAGCATTCGAAGAGTCCTTACTCCCTCATTTTCACTGACCACCCCCTATCAGCCATTTAGAGATCATTTTCTGCCCAATGAGTCATGCTATGTGTCACTATTCCTTTAAGTTAATGGGAGCAGGTCTAATGAGGTCCCGAAACAATTAGATCTCTCGGGTGACTCAGGGCAGCTTCCTGGAAATATGAGGTTTGGAGACAACTCCCTCAGATTCCAGAGGGAAAAACCAAGGGAATAAACCATTCAATGGAGGGATTGTGAACTAATGCTGGGACCCTGGAGCAAAGACCTAAATTCTGGCTGTCCTGAGAGCTTTTCCTCCCCCCTTCTGGCAAGCAGAGCTTCAGGGCTCTGGATGCCTGGACACAAAAGATGGTTTCCCAGAGCAGTTAACAGCCCTGAGTCCAATTTTTGGAGCACCTGCCATTTGGAGCGGGGTGGGGGGGGTGGGGGGGGTGGGGAGGGGGGGAGACGGACACGGGAGATGAGTATTTAGGGATTTTTTTTGGAGGTCTCAAGAATTTTAAAGAAATCCTGTCTTTTGAGAGGTCATTTTGACCAAAACCTTGTAGAGAAATGAACACCACCAAATTTCTCAGACCCTCTTCATCAACTTGGAGGACTGTCTGCTATCCTGTCAAGCACTGAATTAAAACTAAAATGTTACCCTAGCGTTCAAGGATGAGACACAGTCTTGGCGGAGCTGCCAATCAGAATTCACAAAATTCTGTGAACATGGAAAAAAAAAACATTATAACACTGGCTCAGGATCAAAACCAAACAGAAATGACTCTAAGACTGAATGTACCAGTAGTTACACACACACGAAATAATAATGTTGTAAGTCAAAGCCAGTGTGAGTAATAGGCAGACAAAACTAAGCAATTTCTACAGATATCTTTGAAGAAACCTATACAAAACATGTCCTGTTTGGTCCTACGGTAACACCTGCCATCCAAACCACCTGCTTCATGCACAGCAATGAACTTGCCGAGAAGCAGGTGGTGAGAGGCTCAACCTGCACAGCACTGGCAGCAGATGCCACAGGGAAGGAAGTGTGTGTTTTGTTTTTAAGATTTTACTTATTTAAGAGAGAGAACAGAGATAGTAACAGAGAGCAAGAGCGAGGAGGAGAGGGAGAAGTGGGCTCCCAGCTGAGCACAAAGTCCAAAATGGGACTCGATCCCAGAACCCTGGGATCAGGACCTGAGCTGAAGGCAGACACTTAACCAACTGAGTCACCCAGGTGCCCAAGAAGGCGTGTGTTTTAAAAGCCCTATGGAATGACTGATGAGTGAGCTCCAATCCACCGACTTATTCTATTAAGAAATGACAAGGCAAGTCAAACCTGAATTTTTGCCTCCAGGAAAAAGAAAAAGAATGGCAAGGTCAGCAAAGAAAATCCAGGCAAGAAGCTGTCTTGGAATTTTCCTGACTAGAGATTAGATACACAGGAATTTTTCTTGCCAGGTACCTGTTGGTACCCTAAAGTACATGTAATAATGCTTGTTAGGGTTCTGGTTAGAGTCATGTTGTGCTGTCTTTAAACCACTACTCATTGTAAGAGGGTTTAAAAAGGAAGCTATACTAAATTTGAACTAGTTCCTTATGGTTAGGAATATAACAGACAAGTTGGACTATACCAAACTAAAAAGCTTCTGCACAGAAAGGAAACAGAGTAAAAAGGTAACCTATAAAAGAAAAGAAAATATTTGCAAACCATTAGCTCCCAAAACACATAAGGAACTCTACTATAAAGAGCTGATATCCAAGATCTATAAAGAACTTTTCAAACTCAACACCCAAAAACAGATAATTCAAAAAATGGGCAGAAGATATGGACAGAATCTTCTCCAATGAGGACATACGAATGGCTAACAGACACATGAAAAAGTGTTCATCATCATTAGCATCAGGGAGATTCAAATCAAAACCACAATGAGATACCACCTTACACCAGTAAGAATGGCAAAAATTAACAAGGCACACAACAACAAATGTTGGAGAGGATGTGGAGAAAGGGGAACCCTCTTACACTGTTGGTGGGAATTCAAGTTAGTGAAGCTACTTTGGAAAACAGTGTGGAGGTTCCTCAAGAAATTAAAAATAGAGCTACCCTATGACCTGGCCATTGAAGTACTGGGTATTTCCCCAAAGATACAGATGTAGTGAAAAGAAGAGCCATATGTACCCCAATGTTCATAGCAGGAATGTTCACAATCACCAAACTGTGGAAAGAGCTAAGATGCCCTTCATCAGATGAATGGATAAAGAAGATGTGATCCATATACACAATGGAATATTACTCAGCCATCAGAAATGATGAATACCCAACTTATGCATCAACGTGGATGGGACTGGAGGAGATTATGCTAAGTGAAATAAGTCAAGCAGAGAAATTATCACATGATTTCACTTACATGTGGAACATAAGGAATGGCATGGAGAACATTAGGAGAAGGAAGGGAAAAATGAAGGGGGGGAATCGAAGGGGAAGACAAATCATAAGAGGCTGTGGACTCCGAGAAACAAATCAAGGGTTTTAGAAGGGAGGGGGGGTGAGGGGATGGGTTAGCCCAGTGATGAGTATTAAGGAGGGCACAAATTACATGGAGCACTGGGTGTTATACACAAACAATGCATCTTGGAACGCACATCAAAACTAATGACGTGCTGTATGGTGACTAAAATAAAAAAAATTTAAAAATAAAGATAAAAGACAGACATGGAAGGATTAATACAATAAGAACAAAACAACAACAACAAAAAAAACTCCACCGCTCAACAGCAAAACAAAACTAAACAAAAACCAAATAACCCAATTAAAGAATAAGCGAAGGGCCTAAATTGACAGTTCTCCAAAGAAGACATACAAATGACTAATGGTATCTAAAAAGATGCTCAACATCACTGATCACCAGGGAAATGCAAATCATAACCACAACATGACATATCACCTCAATGCTGTTAGAACACCTATTATCAAAACAAAACAAAACAAAAAAATCCAAAAAAACAAAAAATAACAAATTAAATAACAAGTTGGCAATGATGTGGAGAAACCGAAATCCTTACACACTATTGGGAGGGGATATAAATTATACAGACACTATGGAAAAAAGAATAGAGTTTCTCAAAAAAATAAAAATAGCACTACCATATGATCAAGCAACCTCACTTCTGGCTATTTATCCAAGAGAATTGAAATGAAAATCTCAAAGAGGTATCTGCACACCTGTATTCACTGCAGCATTATTTCTAATAGCCAAGATGTAACAGCCTAAACGTCCATCAACAGATGAATGGACAGTGGCTCCTGGGTGACTCAGTGGGTTAAGCCTCTGCCTTCAGCTTGGGTCATGATCTCAGGGTCCTGGGATCGAGCCCCGCATCAGGCTCTCTGCTCAGCGGGGAGCCTGCTTCCCACCCCTCTCTGCCTGCCTCTCTGACTACTTGTGATCTCTCTGTGTCAAATAAATAAATAAATCTTAAAAAAATAAAAAATAAAAACTTTAAAAAAAAAAAGAAAAGGAAATGTACATATATCCAATGGAATATTATTTAATCTTTAGAAGAAAGGAAATCCTGCAATGTGTACCAATATGGATGAACCTTGAGGATGTCCTGATAAGTGAAATAAGCCAGGCCTAGGACAAATGCTCTATGAGCCTATTTAAAGGTACCTACAAGAGTCTAACTCTTAGAAGCAGAGAAGAATAGAATGGTGGTTGCCAGGGGCTGAGTGGAGGGGGACACTGGGAATTGTTAATCAATGGGTGTAAAGTTTCAGTTATACAAGATGAGTAAGTCCTAGAGATCTGCTATACAGCACTGTGCCTACTACAGTTACCAATCCTGTATTGAATGCTTAAAACTCTGTTAAGATTGTAAGATCTCATGTTAAGTGTTCTTACCACAAGAAAAAAATAAAAGGAGTTGGGGGGCCTGATTGGCTCAGTCGGTTAAGCATCCAACTCTCGGTTTCGGCTCAGGTCATGATCTCAGGGTCCTGAGATCGAGGCCTGTGTTGGGTTCCACACTCAACACGGGGTCTGCTTAAGACTCCTCCTCCCTCTCTCTTTGCATCCCCACCTCTAAAACAAATGTTTTTTAAAAATAAAAAAATAAGAGGGATATATTAAAAAGAATAAGTGATAAATCTAAGAATGAAGGATACGAAATAGGTCCATGATAATTCTAGAAGTACAGGAAAAAGATCACTACTTCTGAACAAGAACTAGATGGGATCCACCATGGGTATGTTCAGAGATCAACATCTGAGAAGCACTAAGCACTTAATAAGCACCAAAAAGGAAGCTGCAGCTCACCCAGTGATAACTTGAAGTAAGTCTGATCAGCAATCTATTCTTTTCACAATATACACCTCTTTCTAGACATGGATATCCTCTTGTGTGGGGGCTGTGTACATGTCTGCCTCTCCCTGTGACCCTGTACTCTCCAGACAGTAATATTACTGCAGAACCTTGAATGAGTATTTCCTGAACTGACCTAAACCAGACTTCCCCAAAGTCTGGCAAAAAATGTTTTTCAAAAGTCTGTAGACGTTTCTTGCCAGTATGTGTGAAGTCTGTAATATCGAAGTCCTAATGGCAACAGGAAAAATGAATGGTTTATTTTTTCACTTACAGAAAGTATTTTCAAACAGTCTAACTATTCAGATATCAAACTGATATCTACCTATAAATAAAGAATAATAGTTAGAACTTTCTTGGAACCTTAAGGTAAGGGTTCAACTCAGTTGGGATGCAAAGCCAACCGGGTATTCACATAATTTGGCATAATTTTACTAGTCTTTTATGGTTCCAAGGTCTGGGCTTAATATAACTTCACCAAGATTTGTGGTGTTAGGTTTCCTCTGTT
Source organism: Procyon lotor (assembly GCA_028646535.1). NCBI lineage: Eukaryota > Metazoa > Chordata > Mammalia > Carnivora > Procyonidae > Procyon > Procyon lotor. Next base: position 2,407 of record JAQQSY010001193.1, on the reverse strand, counting down.
ACCCTTCAGACATGACATCACTTAGGCATATTTCTTCTATCAATTAAACTCATAAAACACACAATGCTGAAAAAAATGAAGCAATGCACTTTCTGACAAGTCTCCACGGCCAAAAGAAACAGAGGTGAAAGAGTTGAGTCTAGACAAATCAAAGTGGAGGTAAAGAGAGAAAGGGAAACAGAGGATAGGGAGGGCAGACAGAGACAGAGATACACGCAAACCTCCTAACTAACCTTTTTTATTAGTTATTGAAGTTTTCCGCTAGTCTACCTTTCCCATCACAGGACCAGCTAATAACTAGAACAGAACTTGTGAATCAAAATATTTCCATATATACTTTCTGAATGGAGTGAGTAAATGAACAGGCTGCCAACCCATCATATGAATGGAGAGCCAGTATCCGTCCGAATTCTCTGATTTTTCATTATATTCCCTCTCACAAAGGCATCTGCTATTGAGTTGCTAATTAATCTGTATATATCCCGACGTGAGGAGTGTTCAAGGAAACCGTCTATCTCCTGTGACCTTTAAGTAGAACTATTCCTATGTTTATCCCAAATTACCCCCGCCTTTTTCATAAGCCTTCGATAGATCATTGCCAAGGAGCTAATGCCAATTCCTTAGCCTGGCCTTCAAAATATTACATAAACTGGCTCTCAACCGTTTCCAGCCAGACTCATCTATTCATTGTTTCCTAAACAAACCATGTGGTCTGAGCACTGAGCCACTGCTCAGAACCCTCTCCTTCCTTTCCCCCATCCACAGCCCCTCCTCCAGGTCTTACTCACCGCTCTTCCACCGCCAGACCACATCCTGAATCTCCCCTAGGTTTTATAGTTCACTCTAGCCTCTGAAGCTCCATACTCTGGTTTTGGTTAGACTCAGAACACTTGGCATACGACAGCGCGCAAGAGCACATATACGCCTGTTTTCTCAATCAAATCATAAAAACACTCGACATAGAAGTCAGAAGACTGATTCTAAATCCTGGCTCTATCACTAGGTATGCATAACTTCTCTGAGCCTTGGCTTCCTCATCTGGAAAATGGGGCTAATAATCCTTGAGTGCCTGCCAAAAGATTTCATGAAGATGTGTCCTTTATCAGCCACGGATCTCATACAAATAGTTTATGGATCTTTCTGTATGTGGTTAAGTCTCGCTGATGAAGGTACTGGACCACAGCTGCAGGAAGTTCCAGAGTCATCTTCAATTTTTCTCTCAATCCTATGTGGTTAACATTGACTGACTACTCACTACTGAGCCAATTCTTTACAGGAATTAATTTAATCTCAGGACATGGGAGGCAGGTCCCAGAGCCGATTATTTCTACCAATCAGAGTACCTGGGAGACAGACCCCCAACAATACACTGGCCAGATGACTTCCATATCAAAGCCTCTCTCAGTTGGTCTTCCACTGGAGAAAAGACCCAACGAAGAGGCGGGACAAGCGAAATCCGTGTTTCTCAGAGTGGGAAATGCTTGACAAATATGCCTGTATGGTGCACCACAAGCTATAATTAAAGCTGTCGCCATTTTCACTAGCAGGGCCATCAAACAAGCTTGCAGCTGAAAAGCTGAAATGTACATTAACCCAAATACAGTTTTCTCTTTTTACAACTTCAAATAAACAAAGAAATAACAAAAATCTGAAACACAACAGCCCAACACCTTCAGTTGTTTCTACTTACAGAATGTGCTAAAAAGTGAAACTGAAAGTCTATAGTTGTAGATTATTTTTACAGAGGCTGCAAAGTTAGAAAGTCCTTATTTTATAGATAATTACTTCATTTTCTAGAACCTCAGATCTTCAGAACAAAAGTCTATCAGGTTAAGGAGTTTCTTCAACATCTCACTTCCCTCAGAAATAATACTCAGGTGTTACCTATAATGATTATCTCCTCATTCTTTTCTCCCACTCCTTTACTCTTACCCTTTTTCTTTTTTTGCCTTTATACCTTACATTTTTACCTTCTTTTTTTTTTTAAAGATTTTGTTTATTAATTTATTTGAGAGAGAGAGAGATCACAAGTAGGCAGAGAGGCAGGCAGAGAAAGAGGGGGAAGCAGGCTCCCCGCTGAGCAGAGAGCCTGATGCGAGGCTCTATCCCAGGACCCTGAGATCATGACCTGAGCTGAAGGCAGAGGCTTTAACCCACTGAGCCACCAGGCGCCCCTTTACCTTTATTCTTTACTTTCCTTTTCTCTCTTTCTAAATTCAGTATTAATGAAAATGTCAGTCAGTATCTGCCATCTTAACTGATGAACAGAGAGAACTCAAGCTTTGAGAAAAAAAAAATTTTTTTAAGATTTTATTTATTTATTTATTTATTTGTTTGTTTGTTTGTTTGTTTATTTGACAGAGAGAAAGAGATCACAAGTAGGCAGAGAGGCAGGCAGAGAGAGATA
>JAQQSY010001192.1:0-14561 GCA_028646535.1 Procyon lotor | reverse complement strand
AATAAATAAATCTCTTTTTTTAAAGTTAACTATAAAGCTAAGATTATAGTCTAAATAAATGCATGGTAAATATAGCAGTCACTGATAATTTTATGATTAAGACATATGCTAAATTAATATAACACTTATAGTCTTAAGTCAATGAAATGTTTTATTAACTGCACTACATAAGTATATTACTCATATTACCATTTTTCTCTATATCTTTTTATAAAACTTAATCATCTGCCCATGATATAAACTTATCCAAAAATTTCAACTATTTTGGAAGGCTATAATAATATCAATTATTTAATATTTACATTGTAACGACCAGAATTTTAATCAGATTACTCTGATTTTAGAGAAAATATCTAATGTTACAAAAACAAATAAATGCAGTATAAAAACATTTCTATTGAGATATTTTATATAGGTTTTTGTAAGAATTTAAAAAAAAAAAGCCTCTAAGAAATATATTTAGAAGTTCATTTGGTGAGTTAAAGAAAGTAAATTCAAATAAATCTACCATAAATAAATAATAATCTCTTTAGCTTTAGTTCATATTCCATGAGTTTTCACTTGTTCCAGTAGACATAGCAAACATGATCCACTATAAAGTTACAAATTAATCTACTTGCACAGTTTATCTAATTCTTACTTTTAAAATATCAGTTCCTTTTTTAATAGGGAAGCTGTGTTTTTTCTAGTGATTAAAGCATGCCTAAGAAATAAAAAAAATAGTCATAAAATGAATAAAACAGTATATACAAGGCATGCTCTTGAAAGCAAAAGAAATCGTTAGTATGATAATACTGACTGAACAGTCATAGAAAAATACAATATATAGAGTGAAGCATTTCATGATCATTGTTTAGCAAAAAGGAATTTCAGTGGACATTCGTAGTGAATTTTAAGAACTCCAATACTATACACTTTGTCTCAGTGTGTCTATTTTGTATGCAATTGCAGTTTCTTGGAGATAAGGAAGGAATTGACATTGAAGAGAGAAGGGAAAGAACTTGGAAGGCACCTCTGGGAGATGTCCATTCTAAAAACAAAAAGTAAAATCCTGACTTTAGGGATTCCTTTTGGTATAAATCTTTGAGTCCATTGTTCTTTTTTTTTTTTTTTTTTTTTAAGATTTTATTTATTTGACAGAGAGAAACACAGCGAGAAAGGGAACACAAGCAGAGGGAATGGTAGCGGGAGAAGCAGGCCTCCTGCCGAGGAAGGAGCCCGATGTGGGGCTGGATCCCAGGACCCTGAGATCATGACCTGGGCCGAAGGCAGACACCTAACGACTGAGCCACCCAGGCGCCCCGAGTCCATTGTTCTTTGTCAGTATTTAATAAAAGAATTCGTCTTCAATATTCCCTTTCACGTATCAGATTTTTAAAAATCTGCTAGACAGAGAATCAGGTAAATAAATGATTTAACCCAATGACAGGTCTTTCCCAGTAGTGTGGCAGTGAAGCTTTCGGAGACTTTCATCAATATAATTGGTAAACATAAAATTAGATTCAGTACTCTGTTGTTAATGAGCAGTTTCGACTTCATTGCTGTTAGACTCTCTGGGGTTTGCCGTGTTTGCATTGCCTAATTTGACGTGGTTGTGGTGAGATCCGTATAGATGCCCGAGAAAAAAATCCAATCTCTGGGATAATTGAGCATTTTTACACAATACACACTTGCAATTTTATCTAGAGTGATTTTTTTTTCAATTATACATAAACCATGGTTTCCAATGAGATCCCTTCAGGTTTTGAATAGGAACTTTTTTGTTTTCCCACTCCTTCCATCAAAATACTCTCAATTGTAGACTCCACATTGTAATTTTGTTGTTGAAGTTTGCTTTCCAACATCTGTTGTAGTGATTTTCTTAGTGATGTTTAAAAGAATACTTGCTGAAAAATGCACTGCATTCTTAGTGTGATGGCATATGCTGAGCGTTAGCAGGCACAGTTATCACCCCTTTTAATCTGTGCAGGTGTAATTAGTGCTATTTGTTCCCTTTAGTATCAAAGCTACTATAATGAACAGACACCATCTTTTTAGTAACAGTACTGGGAAAAAAATGGATAAAATAATGTTTTAAAAATGCTTCCTTCAGATAGCATCATACTTCCAAAACTAGATTTAAACATGCAGGAGATATTTTTAGAATACTCTTTGAGGAATAAACAACTCTATGTCTGTCACTTGCAATAATTAAGTTTAGTAATATCTGATACTCAGGACTCCACTGATGCTGATACATTTTATTAGTAACAATTAGCTCAGTGGTCCGTAATGCATGTGAAATGCTGATATAATGTCACATAAAGCATAAAAAACAGAAGAAACTAATAACTGGCCATCTCATTTGGTATACAAAATAAAAAAAAACAAATAACTATAGTTATTATTCTCTGATCTTGTATTTGTAAGTCTGCCTCTGAAAGAAAAGTATGTTGGAACATTTTCTAGTTTGGTCATTTTTATAGCAAGAGTAACAAATACTCAGGTTAATCTCCAAATCTTCAGGAGGCCAGTCTGATCCACAGTGTTCCCAGGAAACATTTCTTATCCCAAAACATTTATTTAATAGATTTTACTGATCATGTAGCATATACAAAGCACTTTGTAAGATGCTGTGAAGATAAAAAGGAGTCAAACTGGTTGACAAAGTTAGTATCCTTGGAGGAAGCTGAGGCTCACACACAAAACTATAATATAATGAGAAATGAGGCAGTGTTATAAAAAATATATATATAGGGGCGCCTGGGTGGCTCAATGGGTTAAAGCCTCTGCCTTTGGCCCAGGTCATGATCTCAGGGTCCTGGGATCCAGCCCCTCATCCGGGTCTCTTCTCGGCAGGGAGCCTGCTTCCCCCTCTCTCTCTGCCTGCCTCTCTGCCTACTTGTGATCTCTCTCTCTCTGTCAAATAAATAAATAAAATCTTCAAAACAAACAAACAAACAAACAAATAAATAAAAGGACTTCGAGAGAGGAAGTCTTTGTTCGTTTGTTTGTTTTTCCTCCCAGCTTGGGGGATCATTTGGAAATGACAATTAGCTAGGGCTTGAGAGAAAAGATTTAGAGAACAATTGAGGTGATTGTTCCTCAAGGTAGAGGAAAGAGTGAACAAAAGCCAGAGATGTGAATACATGGGATGTGTTTATGGGATACAAAAATGGTTTGTTTCTCTAGGGCTGTAAGGAATATAAAGAAGGAAAAATAAGGGATAATATTAAGACCGAAAAGGTGTGTTGGCTGGGGCCAGGCATTCTTTTAAGGGGTAGGCTGCTCACGAATGGGTTCTACCCTATCTGGGAGCATTTTGGATGTGTCAGTCAATCTGAAGCCAGAATCATCCAGGAAAGCATCAGCCTCTAGATCTGATGAGGAGGCTCAAACTAGGACTCCACCTTGTGGCTGTGCCTGCTCTCTTGAGCTTGTGCACCTAAAATGCAGGGGCAGTAGAATGCTAATAGATATGATTCTTCCCCTGCCTCAGAGGAACAAATAGAGGATCTTAATTTCACACACTATTTTATGGATAGAGTTTGCTAGCCACTTTCTGCTGAACAACTACTCACGGTGTGCTAGCATTAAAATTGTGCAACACACTGCCTGTGAACGTGTGTCATTTTTGTTCCTCAGATGCAGAAATTGACTTGGAATTGTGGGGTAACTTTGGGATTGGAAGTAAGATTTGACTCTAAAGCTAATCTGCCCACCATTCTAATCTCAAAGTTCTGTAAATCATAACTGTCTCAAGGCCACGTTCTCCACTGAAGTGAAAAAAAACGACAGCAAATCTCACTGATGAGTAAGTCAAAGCAGAATGGTGTATACACACACGTATATGCATAGTACCTATATATATATGTATAGTATCAGCAAAATTTGACGAAAATAGAATGTAAAAGATTGATTCTAATAAATGGGTGATGGGTCCCCAGGAATAGGAGTAAGATTTTTACACCCTTTAAGAGTTAGGTAGAGCCAGTCTTTTTAATACCATGTAGTGTAGACAAATATATGGACTTTTGAAGCATTCTGTGGCATGTTCCATGAATTATAATTGTTTCAGATACAAACATTTTAGCCATTTATCCACATGAATATGAAAACCTCTATTTCATAATTTTCATAAGAACAGAGAATTCGGTCAAACAATATTTGGTCTCAAAGGTCATAAAGCATGAGATTCCCATTAATTAAATATTACTTCAAATACATATTTATAGTTCTGCAGCAAGACAGAAATAAAAATGCTAAGAGTACTAAGCACACATAAAATGATCTGACAGATGTTCAGATATATATGACAACCCATGGAGCTAAAACTTTTAATTGTTAGAATCTAAGGTTTCAGATTTCTGGGGCCAAATATTCTTCTGAGGAGAACCAGTGTATAAAGTCTCCCCCAGAGTACAATTTTTCATTCAATTTTCAATTTTTGTTTATATTTTTCAATTATGTGATTTAAAAACAAGATAGTTTCAAGAAAGGAATATTGTAGCAAAAGTGTCCATGCTCCAGCTATGCAAAATTTACTAGAAAGATCTGATTTGAATCCATTAGTTACAAATTCGAAAAGTTAGAGGATCCACAAAACAACACTGAAGACAGTGTTAACATAAAGCATTTCATATAGTTTTGAATTGAGTTTGGTGTTTTTCCTATTATCCATATAAATGACGGGCAACAAGGGAATACAAATAGAGGCTGTTTTCTCCAGTAGCTCTCTGCATTGGTTGCTAACATACATGAAGCACATTCAGTAGGTTTTATCTTAATCTTTACTTAGGGACAATATAGAACATCAGTTCTGCATTTAAGAATATGTCTGGAGTCTTCCATTGAGATTCTGTAAGGTACTCCTTCTTCACTATCCTTCTATCTTCCATGTCTACTTAAAATAAGGCTAGAAATTCACTTCTATAATTATCTGCCAGGAGATTAATACTCCTAAACTTTGGTCCAACACAAATAAATTCTATTCAACAAGTATTTATTAAACGTTCACTCTTTGCCCTTTCTGGAGCTAGACAAATTAAATTGTGGTTATAATAGGAGACACACACACATACACACACACAAGTCAGTGTAATTATTGAGTGCCACCGAGTGACAGAAAGATATTTTTATATGCTATAATGCGTATCATGGGATTTTTTTCTTAGCATAGTCATTATTGTAATAGGTTCTTTTAAATAATTGATAAATGCCAAATCCTTTAATATTTAGTTTCAAGACATTTTAAACAATGTTGTGCTTATAATGTCAGAGGATAGGAGATTCAAAGATTTGACAGAATGTCTAAGGGCATTTTTCTATAGTCCAGTTAGAATATAAGAGATAGTAAACTTTTATGATTTCCATGTTGTATTTTGGGATTTTGCTTTTAAAGATAAAATGGGTCATGTTAATTTTCTCCCTTCAAAAGGATTTGTTTTCTTTTATTTGTGATCACTTAGGTACTGCTGTCTTGAGAGCAGTAAGTGATCGTGTCTGTGAAAACCTTATTTTATTATAAATATCATCTACTAGATTATGTTTATTCTTTTTTTTTGATTATGTTTATTCTAACCTAAGTTATTTGTGTGTAAAAATAAGCCTCGCTTTTAAAAAATGCTCAATAAGTTTTCCCCAACTTCAACTGAGCCAGTTGACTGGAATGAATTGAGAAGTACCAATATTGTCATCAGGCCAATGGGATATGAGTTGAGAAAAACCTCAGGAAACTTCCATGAATGAGATTTAAGGTAATAAAATCTTATGTGTTCAGAGGAATTCTCTACTGAAGAAAATTTAATTAGAAGACAGAGATTTTCCTTTAGGAAAAAGAGTTACCCAGAGCTGTTCTAAGAAAGTTAACTGACTGTTCCGAAACTCATGGAAGAATCAGAGAAGTATTAAAGATCTTGTTGCTCTTTGCAGTGAATGTCAGATTGGCATTACATATGACATTTCAAAAGTCAGAACTTTTACTACCTAAAATTGCTTACAGGAGGCTGTAAAGAACTATGAAAAGAAAGTATGGAATCATGGGTTTTTAGAGCAACTTTAAAAATTTCATCAACTTCCCTAACTCCCTACAGGAAGAAATTATTACAAATGTTATAAAATAAGCTCCAATCCGTGTTTCATCATCCTTTATAAACTGTTTTTGTACTTAATTCAGTTGTGGTTGATTAAAATCCTTTAACTTTTGACATGAGATGCAGATTTATCCTGAAAAATTATGTAAAAATAGTGCCATAGTTATTGAGCCTTAAAGTGTGGTGGTAGTTATATCATCTACTACGCAGTAAGGTGTTGCTTGGTGAAAATGGAAAGGCAAAAAGGAACCCGAGACAGGAACTTCATGAGGGTTTTGGGTTGCTCCAGTCTAAGCAGTATTGGTCATGAAATGTTACTACTGTATAAATAAATGAAGACAACCCAAATGAAAACAAGCAAAGAACAAGAACAACTTTCTTAGCAAGGGAGCGACACAGTATCACTTGCCTTTGGTAGAGGCTCCAAGGCATACAGAGGCATAGGAAAGCCTTATAGTGGAAAAAAGGGAAGGCTTCAGGTATGCCCCGATTAGAGGCTGTAGGCATAGGGATGCTAGAGTCCTGCTAGCTAGAAGTGGGCATCTTTTATAGGTTAATAGATCATAAATGACTTTTTCTGGTAGATCCCATGTTGGAAGTGAGGGCAAAAATTAGAGTTGTCAGTTATTAATTAAATTCGTCTGTTTAGGGGCGCCTGGGTGGCTCAGTCAGTTAAAGCCTCTGCCTTCCTCTCAGGTCATGATCTCAGGGTCCTGGGATCGAGCCCCACGTTGGGCTCTCTGCTCAGCAGGGAGCCTGCTTCCCCCTCTCCCTCTGCCTACCTCTCTGTCTACTTGTGATCTCTCTCCTCTCTGACAAATAAATAAATAAAAACCTTTAAAAAAAAAAATTCATCTGTTTAGGGGCTGTTTGCTACAGAAGTTGTTTGACTTCCTGAACTTGTTATGGCAGATTGTGGGTCAGTGTGATATATATATATATCCCTATCATTGTACATTCAGTCTCTGACATCCCGTGTACACATGTAATAAGCAGCTGATTCCATGTATGTGTTTATCAAATATCATGCATTCCTTTGAAAAATTGCTTTTGTAAACATCGGAGGAAAAACTGCACCAACTGACTAGTTGACTATGATTCTGCCATGTTAGGTATATGAAGCAGAGTGAAATAACAGGGTAACTCTGTAAGTAACAATGAGTAATGTTAATATCATGACTGTGTTTGCAGAAAAAGAAAAAATATTTCTGAGACCCAATTTTTCTTGTAAGTAGTGTCTCCATTTGCATTTCGTATTTTCAGAAATGTGGTTAACATGATGGGATTATTGTAATTGAACCAACTTCCACATTTAGGTAATATTAACTACACATTAAATTTTTCTATCTTTTTGTTTTAAATTGCATGTTTTTAATTTTATTATATGCTTCTTTTTTTAAATCTAGATAAATACCACACTAATTTATCCAAATTTCAATTTTCTGAATAATGATCTTTAGCTTCCACAAGAGTTAATGTATTCAGCTAAATTTATTAGGCCTTCCAAATCTCCAATATTTATTTACAGTTCTCTCTGAGTTTCTTTTAGTTGAGAAAATAAATTATTCATATGTCAAACATGCTACTTCTAACATTTAACAAGATAATAAATGGTCTTATAAAACTTCACTATCGAAAAGAAATACAAAGCTAATCTTGTAATTCCATTCTAATAGTAGTTTATAGAGGTCTGGAGTGAAAGTTTTGGTGTTCCCTCTTTGCAGATCACAAAGCGCAAAGTACACTGTTATTCAAAAATGACAATCTGTCCTGGGCGCCTGGGTGGCTCAGTCGTTAAGCGGCTCCTTTGGCTCAGGTCATGATCCCAGAGTCCTGGGATCGAGCCCCGCATCGGGCTCCCTGCTTGGCAGGAAGCCTGCTTCTCCCGCTACCATTCCCTCTGCTTATGTTCCCTCTCTCGCAAATAAATAAAATCTTTAAAAAAAAAATGACAATCTGTCCAATAACTTTAAAAAGGAATTCTCACTGAAGTATTTGGAAGATTGAGTTAATGCTAGGGTTTTCCTCAAAGTAAATAATTTTAAAAGTGTTGATTTTTCTTTAATTACCAAATAACTCAATCAAAATATCTTTAGAGAGGACCTTTAATGTTGAAGGTGTACTGGGCTTTATGAAAAAGAGGGAAAAAAACCCTAAAACACAATCATTGCCCCCCAAAATACAGAATAACAAAGAGTACTTGAATAAAAAGAAAAAAATAGTACTTTATTAAAGATGTCATATAAATGTGATCTTTGCATTTCATTTATTGTAAGTTACATAATAGAATTTGTCTTCCAGCCTCAAGAAGATTCTGACAGTAGTTTTCAAAATGTTCCTAATGTTAAAACCTGAAGTTGCTAAGAACTAAACTGTTTTCAGTGGCCAAAGGATGAATTTTAAAAAAGCAGTAACTTAATTTCTATTTCAAGTACTAAAGGAACTGGCCTACCTGCTAAATATATATTGTTAATTAAATTGCCAGAAAGAAAAATCTCTAGAAGAAAATATTGCTATGGATTGGAAGAATACATCCTTAGATTGCGTATTTAAATCTGAAAAGGAACACATTGGAGAAAAGAAAAGAATACACAATAAAAGTGGCTGTGAGGTGTTTCTCATAACTAGAAGAAGATGAGGATCACACCAGAGTGCTACAAAATATCCTGTGAAATATACTTGCTATGCTTTATCTCCTATGTAAATTATTTTAATTAAATTTAGTTCCACAATTGGCATGTCTTTTGAAAGTTTAGAAAAAATGTTCCATTGGAAATCTAATCTAGGATTTGACTAATAATCAAATATACCAGAGCTCACAGCATTCCTCTTATGAATAACTCAATATAAGGCATTCTTGGACTCTTATTTCTCAGCTCATAAATAGATTTTTTATGTAAAAAGAAATTTCTTTTGCAAGTGAATCATTAAAACCTGGGTAGAAGTAGAGTAATTATAAAATACTTCAAGAGGTCCATCAAACTGTCTAAAGATTCCCCAAGGTTCTATAATGTCAGACAGGTTTGGTATTTTTTACTAGTCTAAGGAGAAACTGGACAATCCCCAACACATGTACTATAATTAATGCCTTCTTTAACTGCCTTTCTTTCCTTATTATTTAACCTAAGTTGATAACTGAGAGCTAAATAAATCAGCCTATTTATATTTTCTTCTTTTTTTTTCTTTTTCATCCCTCGATTTGATGTGATGAATACATTTTATTTTTATATTATTTTTCTAAAATGTGCCCATTCATATAGAGTATTACAACATGGGTTGGTCTAAATACTTAAGTGACTTTGGGGTGGGGGGGGAGGGAGAAAGAGCATCTCAGGTGGGTTCCATGCCCAGTGTGGAGCTTGATGAAGGGCTTGATCTCACCACCCTGAGATCTTGACCTGAGCCTAAAGCAAGGGCTGGGCACTTAACCAGCTGAGCCACCCAGTTAATTGACTCTTGAGTTACTTTTAGAAGTTCAAGTTCAGGCATGAATATGATTCTGATCTTATTATTACTGAAAAATAAAACTAAATAGGTTTGAGTTCTTAAGAAAATAATTCTGATGACTAGTGTCTCTATGAAAAAAAAATTGCCATTTTTCTATTCCTTTTCTAAATGCATCAAAACTCCAGGGCTTTCTAGAATTACATCTGGTCTTTTATAAAACGGTGTCCTGCTCCATGAGGTTGATCTCAAGCAAATCACTTCCTGGGTACCCTGGGAGAACTCCTCAAGTGCTCACTCTGGGTCATAAGTTGTGTGTCAAGAGGGTTATAACATAACAAAGGATCCATTTTTGAAAATGTTTTCCAGGCACTACATGCTTACTGTACACATATATTCTTTCACTTTTTCTATACACTTATATTATAAAGTAGATGCCATTATGCCCATTTTATAGATGTGGAAACCGAGGTCTAGCGAAGTTAAATTGTTTACCTTAGGTCACAGAACTAGTGAGTTACAGGATGGGAAAAGTGGGAATTTGTCCTCGATATCTGTCTCTAACGCCCATTTTCTTAAACAGTGTGATTTGTGATCTCTTTCCCCCATATGTGAAATAAGGAAGTCAGGCTATGGGAGATTCTTGTTCAAAATGATTTCATAGAAGTGAGTTAGAATAGATTGGTAGTCTCAAGGGCCTCAAAATGTGGTCCAAGAAGCAGCAGCATCAGCATCACCAGGGAACATCTTAGAGATGCAAATGATCTAATTCAACCCCAGACTGAATCTAAAACCCTAGGTGTGAGGCCAGCAATTTGTGCTTTAACAAGATCTCTGGGGGATTCCACTGGTATGGAGTGTGAGAGTGCTGACTTCAAACCAAATTATCTGTGCTTGAATTGTGACTCCAATATATGCCATATTAGCTGAGTGACTTAGTAAGATATTCTACATCTCTGCCCTTCTCTCTGTCCTACAAAATGGGGATAGGATCATTTGGCTTCATAGAGTTGTGAGGATTAAAATAGTTAATATATGTAAAATGCTTAGCATCATACTTGCAATAAGCTCGATGCTCCTTAAATTCTAGTTATTATTATTTAAAAGTGGGGCTGTAAGATGTGGGAGGAAGGGTTTCCTCTGTCCTCTGTCTTTAGGTGCAAACATTTAGAAGGTCCCAAAAGATATAATCTGTAAAGTTCATTCTTACTCTATGAATTCCAGGAACAGCAATGTTTATGCCATGCTTATACTAGTACTTCCAATCAAACTTCTTTTCCTGGAGCGTTTAACTTATCTTTATGACATGAATAGGCTTAAGGTAATTTTTTCACAGATAATCTTTTATGAGGACAATGAAAAGAATATGTACCAGGCAGCTATGTAAAGTTTTTTTTTTTTTTCTCTCTCCCTCTCTAAATTCCTTTACTCTGTCCTGCCTCTGTTCTTCATCTACATCCCAGATGTATCCTAACTTCTCACAGACTTTCTATACAAAATCTTTCCTCAGGCAAGCATTTGCTTTTCACTGATCTATACATTAGTTTTCCCAAATCTTTAGAATTGAGATGTTTTAATGACATATATATTGTTAAGCATGCTTACATTCCCCCAGTCTTATTTGAACAGAAATTTGTGTGCTAATACTCTCCTGGATATTGAGGTATCAAAGCTGAATGAATCTGCCCAAGAATCTGGCCCTGAAAGCTGGATGACATGAGCAACTAACAATTCTATTTAACCATGCAGAAACATGTGAGAATATTAGGCACAAATAAATGTGGGAGCATCAAAGAAGGAGCAACTCTGCCTCAGAGGGTTAGTTCTAAAACCATCTTCTAGATGATGAATATTTGCACCTATATATGAAAGCTGGATCTGATCCTGGGATGGAAAGACATTTCAGGTGCGGGAAACATATTTTTCAGAGACGTTTGCTTACAAACCTCAATAATCTGGAGAGCTGTGTCTGGTGTGGCTGGAGAGAAAGAGCAGTGGGAGAAAGGCTAGACAGAAGGAAAGGGTGGGAATCATGAAAGGAGATAACATCAACCTGCCAGAACTGTAGGGCTGATTTTATCCTAATTTTGCAGGAGACAAAAATGAGCAGCCTATAGATAAATAGATAAAGAAGAGGAGACATATTTATTATATAAATAATGGAATATTATTATTCAGCCATAAAAAAGGAAGAAATCTTGCCATTTGCAATGGCATGGGTGGAGCTAGAGAGTATAATGCTAAGTCAGATAAGTCAGTTAGAGAAAGACAAATATACCATATGATTTCACTCACACGTGGAATTTAAGAAAATAAATGAGCAAACGGAATAAAAGAAAGACAAACCTAGAAATGATCTCTTAACTATAGAGAACAAACTGATGGTTACCAGAGCAGAGGTGAGTGAAGGGATCGATGAAATAGGAGATGGGGATTAAAGAGTCTACTGTTATCATAATGAGAAAAATTTTAAATTTTAAGAATTAGAAAAAATAAAATGAGGCCCATTGACCATAAATGACATGGAAAATAAATAGCAGAGCCCAAATTCAAGACCAGGTCTTCTCCCAGCTCCCATTCTGTACTCTTTCTACTGCATTATATACTTAGAATTTTCTTAGCCAAAAAAAAAAAAAAATTCCTTAATTAAAATATTAAATCACTCATTTAGATATAAGGCATTATACTCTGGTCCAATATATAGAAGGCATCTTTTTGACAGAGCACATTTTTACCAGTGACTTTATACTCCATTTGCTCATAATGAAGTATTATCCTGAATGTGTCTTAGTGCTTTCCCCACATTAGGGAACTGGAAGCGAGAAGAAAGGGAAGCAAGGGGGCGCCTGGGTGGCTCAGTGGGTTAAAGCCTCTGCCTTCGGCTCAGGTCATGATCTCAGGGTCCTGGGATCGAGCCCCGCATCGGGATCTCTGCTCAGCGGGGAGCCTGCTTCCCCCTCTCCCTCTGCCTGCCTCTCTGCCTACTTGTCATCTCTCTCTGTCAAATAAATAGATAAAATCTTTAAAAAAAAAAAAAGAAAGGGAAGCAAGGAAAGAAACTGATTGTCTACTGTGATTCAGGTACTATTCTAGATATTTTAGATGTTATATGATTTGAATGCTCACAACATTTCTTTAAGTTAGATAATATTATCCACTTTTTACTAATGAAGACTCTGAGATAGAAGAAACTTGTTCAAGATCACGCAGCCAGTTAAGTGGCAAGCTAAGTTTAGAATCTTGGACTGCTTGGCCCAGGTGCAAATCATCCCATCTACTTATCCATCCCTGTTTCTCATGAATGACTCACCATTAAGCTCAAAATAAAGCCAATTGGTAATCTAAAAACATTGATGGAGGTTTTAGATAGTGTTGTTAAGAAAGGACATACTTAGGCAAGGAGAGTAACAGGGCATTTTCAATTCAATCATATAAATAACCTTGCATTTTGAATGGCTTTCGGATTCGAAATTTACAGAAGAAATAGGACGTCAAGGGAACATGTGGGTGACAAAATAGAGCAAGAGACAACATGAGGAAAAAATAATGAATGGACAGGAAGAAATACACTCTGTAACAAACGGGTGATATAGAATCTCTGGGTTTTCAAGGGCTTCATTTGCCTGCTCAAATTATATTTGCTCTGTGAATGTACCCAATACCCATTACTTCATATTTCCCAAAGGATCAGTGTCTCAAATGATCAGATTTTGTCACAGATCTCAAATACTGAAACATTTTAAAAATATCTTTGTTGACCAAACTAACTAACTTCTAGAACACATTTGTACTTCAGAGGAGGCTATTAATTCAAGCTCCTAGGCTGGAATCCATTATGTTAGACACTCTTCTCCATCAGAAGAAGTGGGCTTCAATATCTGTTTGAGCTTAGTCCAGGCTTTTTCACAAATCTTGGATACTGAAGTTAATTCTTCAGTGTTTAGCTACCTTTCTTCAGGACCCTGATCATATCTGTGATGAATATTTATTATACAAAGGTGGAGAGTGAGAAAAGTTAAAAAAAAAGCTGAGTACCATTTTTAGAGAATCATGCAATTCTCTATAAATTAGAAGTGGTTTGTTTTGCTGAAGGCAAAAATTACTTCATTACTTGACTGTACCTAATGTATTAGTTGGAGTAATAACAAAGAAACTTGTCATTATAGTTTTCTATTAGCCAGAAATTTTGCTGGTAGATGAGCTATAAATCACTTAGACTAGGAAGTCATTTGTGACTATTTTTATTATTAAGAACAATATTAAAAATTATATCTATTGAATACTTAGAGACATTTTTCTAGATCAAAGCGAAAGAATAAGTATTTTGGCTTTGCAAACCACATAGGATCTATTGCAACTACTAAACTCTGCTGGCACAAAGGTAGATAATATGTAAGTTAATAGACGTGATTGTGCTCCATTGAAACTTTGTATACAGAGAGTGAAATACAAATGCCATGTGATTTTTACATATTGTGAAATGTTTTTCTTTGATTTTTTTTCAGCTATTTAAAAAACATTCTTAGTCCATGGTCCTTACAAAAGCAGGTAGTAAGCTAGATTTATCTGTGGGTCATAGTTTGTTCATCACTGTTTGAGATATTTACTTTTTTCATCTTAAATTGTTTCATTCATCTTAAGGTAAATTTATTATCTCTATTGTATAGATGATGAAACTAAGTATCAGAAACATTTAATTGACTTGAACATTACATAGCAAGGCAAAACTTTGGCAATTTTCCTGACCTCTGAGTTTTAGTTTCTGCATATGCAAACTGGGAAGAGGTATCCACATTTATGGTGGCATTATGGGGTTTAAAAATGTTATTTATTCAACCACTATTTAATTCTAATTGTAGACTCTTCCTTGAAATATTCAAGTTCAGGAGATAGTGTATAAAGCAGGCCTTCCCATTGCCTATATGAATCTTACAGTTAAGTTTATAAGATTATAAGATATACAATAGGGACACTTGGGTGGCTAACTTGGTTAAGGATCTTCCTTCAGCTCAGGTCATAGACCCCAGGGTCCTGGGATTGAGTCCC
>JAQQSY010001191.1:0-14561 GCA_028646535.1 Procyon lotor | reverse complement strand
GTAACCCCGAGCTAAGATCCCACTGCTTGGCTCCGTCTCTGCCCCCAGCTTCCCTACCCTGATATCTGGGAGCTCAGCCACCCTCAGGCACCCCCGGTCTTTCTGTGACCCTGTGGGTCCTGAAACCACACTGTCCGCACAAGGGCTCCCCCCACCTCCCACCCCCCGCTTAGCCTCTGGAGCAACGTCCCTCAGTGGAGCAGACTTCTAAAAGTCCCGATTTTGTGCTCTATGGCTCTACTGCTTGCCGGGAGCTGGCCCCTCCCCCCCACCCCCCACAGTCTCTCTTCCCATGTGTCGCCTCGAATTCACTTTTCCGCACGTCCTACCTTCCAGAAAGTGGTTGCTTTTCTGTTCCTGGAATTGCTGCTCTTCTTCTTTTTGATCTTCTATTGAGTTTGCAGGGGTTTAGAATGGTTTGATAACTATCTAGCTGAACTCCTGGGACCCAGTGATATCTGCATACTCTTCCGCCATCTTGCTCCTCCTCCAGCTGCTTCTGTGCTTTTGTTCCTGTCGGTTTAACTTATAAAGAATGTCATGCTTTTCAAATACTTCCTATTGAAATCTTATCTTTGCTTCAGGAATGTTTTCAATGTACCTTTTTTGTGGACTTTTACAGTTGGAGGTGTAGCCAGCCTTTTATCTGGTCCTCTATATCTTACTGTTTTATAATATAATCATTTGTAAATGTGCCATCTTCTCACCCTTGATGTCTGATCCTCATTATAAGGTTGTCTCTTTAATACTATTTCCAAGAACTTTGCTAATTTCTGCAGATTCAAAGATGAATTAAAATTTTTGTAATTTCCCTGGGAAATTAAAACTTCCCTACCCAAAGGAAGCTTGTACTTAGGTTTTTCATCTTTATTCCCCAATGCAGGTTTCTCATTTATCTGAAAGGTGAGTGAGTTCCTACTCTCACTCCTTTAAGGGTGGAGAACATAGAGAAGGTGAGCCCATCTTTACCACTGTGGCAAGGGAAAGTGTGTTCTCCAATCCCCACATTGGAATTCAGAATGCAAATCTTTGCACTAGAGAGGAGAACACAAACTAATGATCGAAATGCACCCCAGCACACCCAGTTACAAGGTTGTTTGACAAGCACTATGGTAGAAGTGTGTGCTGTGGGCATCCTCTCCATAACGATGTGGGAGAATGAAGGAAGAAATCTGAGGGCAGGATGAAAGACCTTGGCAGCCACTCAGCTCAATCAGGTTTTCTCAGTGTGACTTCATTAATCATTCTGAAACACAAAGTCCAGCACTGTGCCTTTCCCAAACACTCAGCATAGTCACATTCTCTTAAAAGTACTTACAGAAATGCAATGTTTTTAAAAAGCTATGGTATTGTTTCATATGGTCTGAATATGAAGGCTCTTCCCTCTCCTCCTCCAAGTCCTGGAGTTGTTCTGTTGGGCTCCTCCTGGCAACACACAGCTGCTTGTGGAAATCTGAGTCCCACCATTAGTGGGAGTGGTGCATGAGGGACATCGAAGAACAGAAAACAGAATTGGTGGTTCTGCCACATATAAGTTGATGGCCAAGTCACTGAACTTCTGTTGAATTTAGTTTCCTATAAAAAGAAAAAATAATAGCAATAATGCTTACTCCTTACTTATGAATTTATGAAGAAGGGGGAAATAGTGTTTATGAAGTTTATGCTAAGAGGTGCCTGGCTGGTGCAGTTGATAGAGTATGTGACTCTTGATCTCAGAGCTGTGAGCCCCAAACTGGGCATAGACCTTACTTTTAAAAAAAGAAAAAAGTTTATACTAAGGATCGGGTATTGCTCCAGGTGACTTATATGTTTAATTCATTTAATCTTCATAAATAGCTAAAAGGTAGGTAGTATTATTTATGTTTTCATTTTGACAGAAGAAATTAAGGTTCAGAAGAATTAAGTAACTTTTCCAAGGTATGGAAGTAACGAGCAGAATATCCAGGATAAATCTGTCCCAAAGATACCATTCTTTTCCATTGCCCCATTCAGCCACTGCCAATCATGGCCTTACTTAAAAATGTCAGTGTTATTCCGTGATACATGCCCCAAGTTAAGAATCAGGAGTGTGTTACCTGCATCTGCAAGATGAGCTTTTCAGGACGCTCTTTAACCCCCAATCTCCCATTTCTTGTCTTTGGGAAATTTTACTCATCCACTCAAATAGTACCTCTTTCAAAACTTTCCGAGCTATGTGCCTGCTCCCCAGGCTCAAATTATAATCCGTGACGACATCTTCCAGGCTACCTATATACAATAACCACACAATTTCAGTTATTGTTTTAAAGCCACAGACTAATGTGATACCTAGCATAGAGTAAGCCTCAGTAGAAGTTTTATAAGTGAATGAATAAGTGAAGTTTAACAGTATGCAAATAATTTAACCTCTCTAGATATCAATTTTCTCCATCTTTAAAATAGATGACTAGTTTCTCATATGCCACAGGTGTATCATGAGAATTCAATGAAATATGTTGTGTTCATAAAAATAAAACTGTAAGATGAGGCCAACAGTTGTTCCTTTTGCAAAGAGAAAAGGACCCTTCCCTCCCAACACAGAGAGAAAACAGACCAACAACAAGGAGTTTTTCATTCATATTAATCCATGTGAGCTCTCTGAATGATAAGTGATTATGAGCCCTCTCCACTCTGGAAGAAAAAAAGAGAAAAGAAGATGAAAGGGGAGGGGAAGAAAGGAAAGGAAGGAATGGAAGAAAACGAAGGAAAGAAAGGGAGAGGGAGAACACAAATTATATTGGGTTTTTTCTTATCTACTTACTTAGATTCCATACTTTTCCATAATACTTGAAGCTTTGTGAGTAAAGGGGTTATACCTACTCTTTCTTACATATAAATACACACACACACACACACACACACACACACACACACTCATCTTAGGACTTCACACTGCATAAGGAGTCATTAACTTTCTGATTGATTTGCACATCAAAGTGTCTTTTGATGGTGAAGATCTTATAGGAAGAATAAGTCCTTAAGACTTTGAAGACAAAAAGACTTAGGTTTGAGTCATAGTTCTGCCATGTACAAGTTGAATGAACAAGTCATTTAACTTTTTTTGTAGTTATTTCCTCAAAAAGAGAGGGGGGGAGAGAGAGAGAGAGAGAGAGAGAGAGAGAGAATAGTGTCCACTCCTTAAAATCTCCTAAAATTACTCCTTAAATGAGTTAATCCATACAAAGTGCATAGCATTGTTCTGGGGCCAAAGCATCTCAAATATTATGACAATGATAAAGATAATGATGTTGGTGATGAAAATAATAACAAAGGTGTTGACAAATCATGAAAAGTTGACTATTTCTCATCATGCTGAAGTTAACAGCTGGGTACATCTCTGTAAGGACTAAAGAAATAATCTAAACAGGAGCCTAACACCTGTCAGTTTTATAAGACTTTATAAAATCCAAAACACATCCACCCGTTAGTTCATTTGTACTTCCAGTAGCTCTGGGAGGCAGACAGAGAGAGAAAATTAGTTCAGAGTGGTCAAGTGAAAATGTCAGTACTATGTCAATGTCTAAAGAGGCCTGAGACAGACCTCCTGTCCCCTGCCTGGGGGTCATTTTGTGATTTCTTTTTCTCCTTCTTCAATATTGTTTCTAATGTCAATGTTTCTGACACTGAGTAATCAGGGCTCAGGTGATGCTTCTGCACCAAACATCAGAATAACCAGAGTGTTTAGTTCAGCAGCAAAGGCAATAATAACACTTCTTTCTCCAAAAGTCTTTTTCCTTCTGTCTAGTTTAAGAGCCCCAGCCAGAAATGCATAAGAAATTATGCCAGACAAACAGCATTACTTGAAATATAACTTTTCTTCTGGAAATCTTGAAGTACCTTATCACCAATTATGTTTTCTTTCCCCCCATTCAAATGTCTAGATTATTCTAACTACCTATTGACAGGTTTCTCATGGATGTGTACCATGGGTTTCCTGAAGTTTGGTTAAGATCAGTGACACTGGCTTCTCTTGCACACAGGGTGTGTTAGGAGGGTTTGTGGGGCACTCCTGGATGTCAGGAGTGTTCTGGCTTCCCTGATCATTCAGATGAAATTCAATTCAATTCAACAAACATTTTTGGCTTCGTTTTACCTGCCACATTCTCTGTCATGTGCAGATCCAGGAAGGGATTACATACTCTGCTCATCATGTCACTATTTCCTGTCCTAATTCCCAACTTCCTTTGGCTGGTGACAGTAACCACACAGCTGGGAGTCAGATGAAGGAGCGATTTGGGGGGCCTGATATCTCCCAGTTCCACATGTGCTCCTCGGCCACAGTTTAAAATAAACATGTTTTTTTACTCTGCTTGTCCCATGGGTTATGCACTATTTTTCAAAATCCATTTAGAATAGCAAAAGCAGGTCGCTTGACTTGCTCAATTGGACTCCGATTTCTACATCTTCACTCTTAGTTCGGGTTTGTGTTGATCTTGAAATGCATCCAGAAGGGCCCCACACCGACTCTCCCATCTGTAGCTCCCCTGTTCCTCCCCGCCCCCTACTTTTCAGGAGATAGTTTTGCTTCCTTCCCTAAGATCCATATGTGTATCTTAAGGTCTCTCTCTACTTTATCTTTACTCAGTGTCACTGCCCCTAAGGCTGTTTCAAATTTCCCCCCATAATCTTAGTGAAATGGGTTCCTTTCCTTGGAAAGTAACATTTCCATGCATATCTCAGATGCCATTCCTCTTTCCTTGTCAGAGTCATTCTTTCCCCTCTACCTCAAAATCCATAAATACCTCAGGCCCCATACACTTCTCTCCTCTTTCTCAATCTCTGAGCACAGTTGGCTGGAGTCTTCTGAGAGGAGGAGTGTCCCTCAAGTCTCAATATTTTCTTTCCCTTCTATCGTGGCATTGCATTTTTCTGATCTCCTCTCATTTCTCTGATTATTTTTTTTTTCTGTTCCCTCTATTGATTATGGCCTGGGCTCCTCACCCTTTCCACACTATTCTCATTCATCCGTCCATTTATTCATTCATTCAGGATTCACAGAGGATCTAGTAATCTGCCTGGTACCAATCTGGGCATAGGAGTAGAGCAGGAATCAGAGCAAACAAGACTGCTTTCATGAAGCTTGTATCCTGATAGGAGGAAACAGAAAATAAGCAAGTGCACTAAATTTCAAATAAAACAATTTCGGATGGTAAGAGAAGATATAAAGAACAAGAAGCAGGATGATGACCTAGAAAGTAGCTTCAGGTGGGGAAAGTGAGTGGGAGCATGACCAGGAGTGCCACACTAAGGAGAAATCATCTGAGGCAAGACCCTAATGATAAGAAACCAGCCACAGGATAAAGATCATTCTGGGAAGAGGGGACATCTGGCACAAAGGCTCTCTGATGGGAAAAAGCTTAATAATTTTGTGTAATGGAACATTGTGCACAAGACAGGGAACGGTTGACACAAGTGTGAAGACCTAGCCAGGCCTCGGGGCAGGTCTTGTTAGGCCATGGTGAGGAGTCTGGATTTTATTAAGTTCAATGAAATGCCATTGAAGGGCTTTGAGCAAGGAAGGTACATGATCTTATAAAATAAAAAAAATGCTCTGGCTACAGTTGGTAGACTAGATTGGATGGTTTCATCATCAACTGTAAGGGGAAGATGATCATTAGATCAACAAAACAAAACAGATCAGAAAAACAAAACAATAAAAAAGCCATTGAAGCCAAAATGGCAGAAAGGACGAAGGCATAACTTAAACAATTAAAATGAGTTAAAAACTCTTAGAACAAGGCAGGATGTACTTCGGGGAGCTTAAGGTACTTCCAAAAGTGACAGAGAGCCGCTGCCAAAAATCAAAGGAAATGTCAGAAAACTGCAAAGACCAAATGCTCTTCTTTTCAATAGAGGAGAGAGTGTCATATGCAGACTAGAGGCAAATACACTGTTCCTAAAACCTCATGCAAAATCCTCAACGTGACTAAAATGGGACTGGTAAACATTTAGAAAAGAACACCGTGATTATTTCCTAATAGCACAAATGGATGTAAGAAAATTATGTAAAATTAAGCCAGTTCCCACTGTGGTAGTGGTGATGGTTGTGGGGTGGTGGTTGACAGATTTATCAGGCTGAAAATATCTCAGTTGCTCTGTGTATTTGGATGGGACTTTCAATAAAATCATAGAGTCTAAAAGAGTCTTGGAACTTTATCAGTAATCTATTCCAAATTTCTACCTATAGAAGACCCCCCCCCCCGCCTCACTACATAATGACAGGTAATTCATTTCACTTTGGAATCTTTGAAATATATTGCTGAAAATCTATTTCCATGTAAATGGAAACCATCAATCCTACCTCTTTTCTCTGGACCATTATCAGTGTAATTTTTCTCACATATACCCATTGTGTTAAGTTTTCAGGATGTGTCATGCTCTAAGTATAGAAAATAGAGAGATACATTTCAGTATTTATTTGTTATTGAGCAACTGTACCAAAAATTCCAATTAGTAGCTCATTGTCAAGCTAGAGTGAGGTCTCTAAAATGATGTCAATGGACTCTTCTTGGGGTTTTTTTTTCCTATCTTTAAAAAAAAAAAAAAACCCAACAACCCTATGTTTGGATCAGGTGATTGTCAAGCCTAGAGATAAAATAAAGCTGAAGAAGAGAGATCAATCATGTTGGATGATTGAATCTGGATTTAACAAGAGTATTAACAGGATGTGACAATTAGTTGAAACTGATAAATTTTAACAGCAATAAAAGTAGTTCTATAATCATTTTTCCAAAATTCCCCATATAACTAAAAATGACTCTGCAACAGCTCAAGTGAAAAATACTTAGGAATTTTAATTGACCACAAGCTCATTTTGACTGAGATAAGGCAGTAAATGTATTTGAATAGACATGCCCTCTAAAGCAAGTGTGGCCGTACTTCCCCTGGATTTATGCTGGTCAGACCACACAGGGAACATCATTTCCTGTTCTAAATGTCACTTTGAGAATCATGCTGACAAACTAAAAATCCTCCTGAGAAAGTGAGGACAACAGTTTGAGGACCACTTAATGGAATGTGGGGAGGAAAGAGGAATGTATAGAATTCGAGTGAACGTAAAGAAAAACTTCCTTAAACAGTAGAAGGGACAGGTACCTGGGTGGGCTCAGTTGGCTAAGCATCTGCCTTCAGCTCAGGTCTTGATTCGGGGGTGCAGGGATCCAGTCCCACATAGTCTCTGCTCAGTGGGGAGTCTACCTCTCCCTCTGCCCCTCCGCCTGCTCATTCCCTGCCTCCCTATCTCTCTCTCTCTCTTTCAAATAAGAAAAATAAAATCTTTAAAAAAAAAAAAAGTAGGGACTAACTTGGGAAGTAGTAAGCTCTTACCCCTAAAAAGGGTCAAGCCTATTCATCAGGAATGTTCTTGGGGGACTCATGAATTGAACCCCTTGAATTAAGTCAACTTTAACTTCTCTTCCAAGCTTA
Source organism: Procyon lotor (assembly GCA_028646535.1). Classification (NCBI taxonomy): domain Eukaryota; kingdom Metazoa; phylum Chordata; class Mammalia; order Carnivora; family Procyonidae; genus Procyon; species Procyon lotor. The sequence goes on along the minus strand of JAQQSY010001191.1, from coordinate 7,118 downwards.
ATACGCTGTGCTTCAAGGGTTGGCCTTCAAAACAACATAGAGTTTATGGCCTGGTGGCTCTCTGCCCAGGAAGAAGATCCTATCTTGGTGACCTTCTGCTGTTCTGTCATGTGTTAGGAAAGAGAATTTCCTGCCTATGGTTCGTTTACAGTCAGCTGTTACTCTCCCGTTCTTTTTTGGAATATCGGTGTCAAGCTTCCCCTTTTGGAAAGGGAGCAGGAGGGATAAGAAGGGGGAGGGGGAGATTTTTGTATTAATCTTTCACGTCAGTTCCAGGCATTCCTAATCGAGTTTATAACAAATCTGACTTTGAATTTAAAGTTTCAGGTTTCCCTTCCAGAGCTGGGGCGGGGTGCTAAAACAGCTGCTAGGACTAGGGAGTGGCTAAGAGTTGGAAGAAGCCAAACCACAATCTATCTGCTTTTAAACTAAAAAAAGAAAAGAAAAAAAGCGATTAGAGCAAGAGGGAGCTGCCCCCACCCACAGCACCACTCTTGGGCTAACCTTTGGATCACCTCCCTGGACGAGGGGGTGAACATGGGAACAGGTGCACCTCACCCCCACCCCACTTCTCCTAAACAGGGATCATCTTGCTGTGTTCAGTGTCCGGAACTAATTAATCAAGGTTAGACAAAGACTAGATTGGAAGAACAGAAGAGGATGGGGTCCGGGGAGAGAAGCCCAGAGCTTCTCCTGTACCGTGTACATTATAGATGACATCATTGCCTGAAAGAGATTCGGCCCTCCCCTTCCCGGAGCTGGAGGCAAGCATGCCTGTGCGGGAGCAGGAGTGGGGTTCCCTGGAGGGGGTGAATTGGTGCAAGGGGGTGTGCCGGTGCTGGGGAGAGCTGCCGGAATGTGAAAGGGAGACCTGGAGACGGCCGGCTAGCAGAGAAACCGCGAGGTCTGGAGGTGTTTGCGCCGCTCCAAGCTCCGCCCCTCGCTCAGCGGCGCTCTGCCCTGGGAGGGGCACGCCTGTTTGGGGGTGGGGAGTGTATGCACGAGGGGTGGGTCCGTGGTAGCGGTGGGGGTGGAGAGCCGCCTGCGCATGACAGGACTGACTGAACATACGCGGTCAAGGGGAACCTGGAGGAGGGCAGTTGGTCACCCGTCACCCAGGGTCGGGGCCCCGGCAAGATCTCGAGGGGAGCTCCAGGAAAGGGGCCCACCCTCCCTGTCCCCTCCCCCTGAGATCGGCTGCGCGACAGGAGCTTCCGCCTCCTTCCCCGCCCCTCCGGACCTTTCCGGGGAGCAGAGGGCGGGTGTGGACGGTACCGAGGTGGAACGAATTTTGGAGCTCAGACGGGTGGCCCGGGTGGCTTCGGGTGTCAGGGGGGCACGCCCAGCTTGGAGAGCCGGTGCAGGCGGATGAAGCCGAAGCTCCTGGGTCTTGGCGGATCCTGGTCTGAGCATAGCTATTCCCAGGGGAGGTGAGAGGTGGATCAACATGGACCCCTTCGACAGCCCGGCCGCCTAGAGCCAGCCGTGCTGCTCTCTTCGGAGCTGAGCTGTCACCGAGGCGCAAACAGGAGGAGCAGCTGAGCGCCTGGAATTTGTGAAGTTCCGGGGTGGGCGGGGAAGGTACTGTCCGTGGTGCTGAGCCGGATCCCAGCAACGGGCTCCGGGGAGAGCGCGCAAAGCTGCCTATCGGCTCCCTAGAATTGGGGCGGTGCGCTTAGGGTAGCTTGGAGCTGAAACCCCCGCCCCGCTCGAAAAGCCCGGAAAGCCTCCCCAGTCGCAGGTGCTTGACCCTTATTTCAGTCAGAAAGTCGCCCCCTTGGGGCAGTTCGTCCCAAAGGGTTTCCTCGAAAGTATCTGAGAGGGCGAGTTTTTGACCAAGGGAATCTCTCTGTTTAGCCCTGGAAGCCACCCGCTGGAAAAAAGATGCCTGCCTTCAACAGATTGTTCCCTCTGGCTTCCCTTGTGCTCGTCTTCTGGGGTAAGTACCAGCACCCTGCCATGGAAAATGCAGATAACAGTAATAATGCCAACAATAATAACACTTAATTCATGTCGTTTGTGACAGAAAGGAGCCCTCGTTGGCTTCTCTCTATGCTTGTCTGCCAGACACGGAGCTCCATAGGGGTTCCATGAGAGCTGGGATTTTGAGATTGGAAAAACACCTCCTCACTCCTGCGGCTTTATTCCTGAGCCACCCTTGGTGGTTTTTCCACCCCTTTCCTGTTTCCTGTAAATTCCAAAGTATTTTTTCCCCTTTTCCTTTGCGGAAAGGGAATGCAGTCACGTTCATTATAAAAAAATCTCAGTTGCATTTACATTTCATTTTTCAGCGAGGAATCAGCCGGTCTTCAGATTAATTCCCATGTCTTTTTTTTTTTTTTTTAAAGCTGGATGCACACATTTTGAGAATGAAAACACTTTAGCTGTTGGTCCATTTGTTTAATTCTAATAAGGAAAATAGGCTTCGGCCATTTGCAGCTATGTCTTTGATAAATAGGCACCTGGGCATTGCATCTTTATTTCTTTTCATGAGCATGTGAAGCTAGGGTGCTTTGGTCTTTGGGGAGCAATGTTTTTTGCTTTCAAAAATGAATAGGTTCTTGTTTGCTGTGAGGAAATAAGGTGACCTTCTCCCTCCAAATAAGGAAGACCTCCACTTGCAACAGTAAGGCTAACCGGAATAGTGTCAGAGTGGGGTGCCTGCGTGTGTGTAGAGAGAGTTAAGGAGTCTACGTGATAATGTCCGAATATGTGATTGAGAGAATGCTTTACTCTGTGTATGTATATGCCTCAGGTGTTTGAATGTGTGGGTTAGCATATGTCTGAGCATGTTAGAATGGGCACCTGAATGGATTGGTGAAGATTGTGTGTGTGTGTGTGTGTGTGTGTGTGTGTGTGTGTGTGTGGGTTGGTTGGTTGTGTAGTTCTGGGCATCTCTGTCTTGGTGACTCTGCTTAGATCCTCAGGTCAAATATAGGTGCTCTTCAGTTGATTTTTGCTTCACATGATCTTCTACATTCCCACTTTTTTCATTTCTTTCCATTTTTACTTTTATGCTATAAATCAATAACCAACATAATTGGAAGTGATTGTGCCCACCTGACTTTACTGAAACGAGGCATGTGGGATTATTGTCCCATGGTTGGCATGAAACTCATTCTGCCTGCGTGGCAAATATGCTGATGGGAATTGCCTCTTTGCCTTGGTATCACTTTATTAAGCCTCCAGGACTTACTGGCTGCCAGCATTATCTGGATTTTGCATGTGACCAAAAGCAAAGCCGAGCTTCCTATTGAACAAAATGCCTGATGATGATGAGATAGTCCAGGAAGGACAAAGAGGGAGAGCAATGCCAGTCCCAAGGGCAGACTCACTGCCATCCATCCCCAGTAGAGTAGACTAGACCTGAAGAGGAAGCCGACATAATAGGTTGCCAATGAGCTCACCTGCCTTGAAAATTTAAGGCTGGAATTTCCTCAGAGGAGGCTAAGACTAGGACATGAGGCTTAGGAGAAGTTGGTCTGGCTGGATAAGAAAGAGTGTGAGTACAGCAATGGGAGACGAAATTGGGGAGAGCCTTGTAAAGCCCTTGTAAAAGGGCTCTACAGACCCTATCTTCCCAAAACTTAATTTATATTTTTAGCATCCCTGCCTGAATTCCAGCAGAGGGGGTGAGCATGCCTTATCCCAGGCACTTCTTAGGACTTTACAAAGCCTGGCTTGGAGTCTTAGCTCTGCCATTAGGTTGCTATGTAATAACCTTAGAGTATCTGGTTCCTGATATGTAAAGTTTGGAAGTTGGGGCAGATAATATTTAAGACTGAATAGTAAAGAAGTATTTACAGAATATTGCTAAACTTGGTAGTGTCCACGCCTCCCCTCACCCCCACTCCCCACCCCACTCCAAAATAAAACCTATGGAAGAAGTGTGCACATCACACCCATCCTTGCTAATTCTCAGCTTCTTTATAACTGGAACATTGTTTCACAAAACTTAAAAGCTGCAGAAGGAAAGAGAGATGGCTTGGGAAACTTGGTCATCAAATGTAAGAGAAAGGGTCTCATTTCACAAATGCAATTTCATTTTATTTGAATGTTATTCTAGTATTGGAAACCACTTCGACTAGATACCTTCTCCCTTCCCAAGCCAGTTTTTCTTTTTCTTTTTCTTTTTCTTTTTCTTTTTTTAAAGATTTTACTTATTTGACAGAGAGATCACAAGTAGTAAGAAAGGCAGGCAGAGAGAGAGGAGGAAGCACGCTTCCCTGCTGAGCAGAGAGCCCGATGCGGGGCTCGATCCCAGGACCCTGAGATCACGACCTGAGCCAAAGGCAGAGGCTTAACCCACTGAGCCACCCAGGTGCCCCTCAAGCCAATTTTTCACATGATGCAGATATGAATGGAAAGAATATTTTCCATTAATTACTGTCTGCATCAATTGGAAAAAACTTCCCTTATTTCCTTTAATGAAGTATATAATAATAATTAAAAGAAAACTCTACACTTGCCTGGTGCTTTGTAGTTTACAAAGCATTTTTCAATCCATTACTTCGTTTTCATCACCGTATCAATCCTTGGTGGTAATCAGGGGAAAATAGTATCGTTTCCAATTTAGAGGTGAGAGAATGAGCTCAGGGATAGAGAAGGACTTGCTAGAGAACTCTCGTCTCCTGATTTCAGTCTTCTAGTACTTGTTCTAGCACATCTTATTAACACATGTCCTGCTATGCAGGATTGCCAGATAGGTACTGTCCTTTCATCCCTTTTCTGACCCATTATCCTTCCTTCCCTCCTACAAGCCATTGCCTTTCTTAAGGACCTCCTTAGCCTCTAGACCCAGGTCTATTCTCTCAGATGTCTGCTGTGTTGGGTGTGGAATATTTTCCTCGCTTCCCCCAGCAGCCCCCTCTGCTGCATCCCATTCTTTCAAGGCTCTGCTAAATGACTGGCTAATCTGATAGACAAATCATTTCAGAGTGTTAATATCTACAGATAACTTCATTTATTATCCTCTTTCAGAAAGCATTTACATTCTGATCAAAGCCTTTATTATCTTAGCACAAAGGAAAGAATTCTAGAGCAAGCTCAGGAGGGGCAATGTAGTAATGCCCAAAGAAGAGAAAGGTTGGAGGAATTGGTTCAATATGCATTACTCTCCACCTCGTAATAGATTGATACTATTCCTTAGTTAAATATAATGATTAGTAATAATATTATATTCTACCTTCTTAGAAGTTTCTTCATTATTTTTAAAAATAAATTTATTTATTTATTTGTTTATTTATTTAAGAGAGAGTGCACAAGCAGGGAGAGCAGCAGAGGGAGAGGGAGAAGCAGGCTCCCTGCTGAGCAGAGAGCTTGACACAAGGCTGGATCCCAGGATCCTGAGATTATGACCTGAGCTGAAGGCAGATGCTTAACGGACTGAACCAGCCACCCGCGTGGCCCAAGTTTCTGTGTTATGGAAATTGAAGAAGAGACCAAAAGTGAAATGATTTGGCCAAGATGATTCTAGGAGTTTATTATTTACAGTCAGCAATGTGGATTGAATACCTACCATGTGTATAACCGTTCTTAGATATCTAGAGGATTTCATAGAGAGGCAGTCTCGATGGGATGGAGAAACAGATTTCACCTCTTGATGGAAGGAGCAGCAAGTCATATTGCAAAGGGCAATCGAAGAGGGAGGAGGGGATCTTTTTTTTTTTTTAAAGATTTTATTTATTTATTTGAGAGAGAGAGAGAGAGAGAAAGTGAGAGCATGAGAAAAGAGAAGGTCATAGAGAGAAGCAGACTCCCTACAGAGCTGGGAGCCTGATGCAGGACTTGATCCCGTGACTCCAGGATCATGACCTGGGCCAAAGGCAGTTGCTTAACCAACTGAGCCACCCAGGCACCCAGGAAGAGGGGATCTTGTGGCCGTTTTGCAATGTTCTATCCAGGACCTCATGAGCAGAATTCTTTTTTTTTTTTTTTAAAGAGTCTTTTTTTTTTTTTGAAGATTTTATTTATTTGACAGAGAGAAACACAGCGAGAGAGGGAACACAAGCAGAAGGAATGGTAGCAGGAGAAGCAGGCTTCCTGCAGAGCAGAGAGCCCGATGCGGGGCTCGATCCCAGGACCCTGGGATCATGACCTGAGCTGAAGGCAGAGGCTTTAACCCACTGAGCCACCCAGGCGCCCCGAGAATTTTATGAGAAGGGAATCAGTAGCACTCCTTCTCTGATGATTCTTTGGATTATTGTCATGTCAGGAGCAACTCAGGAAAAACAGGGACTGCCAGGCTGTCCACTGTCATCCTCCTGACTGCGTATACTCTGTCCTCCCTCCTTTAATTATAAGCGAACTGTGTTCCTTGTTCATCTACGTATCCGCTAAGGCACATCACCTGTCACCGATGCAAGGATGTTGGTCCCGCAAATTATTCCTTTTTAAACCTCCACAGCTCTACTCCCCCTTCATCCAAGCACAACTCAGAGCCATCTCTGAGTCTCATGAGTGTACCAGCCTCTTAACTATTCTCTTCCACATTGCCCTTCCTCGCCTTTTCGGTTTATTCTCAACGTAGCAGTCAGATCATGTAATTTTGTATATATCATATCATTCTTCCACTCGAAATACTCCAGTGTTCCCCAGGTCCCTCTGAACAAAAGGCACAGTTCTAATTGCCATCTGCGAGACCAGCCATGATCTGGCCCTGGCTTGTGTGTCCTTCTTTCTCACTTTGTTCCCTGCACTTTATCGTACTCTTTGCTTTTCACAGACACTCCCACCCTGGGACCCCCGAAATGCTATTTCCTCTCCTTGACACACTTCCACACAGATATCCGTCCATCTCCTTTCTTCCCCTCTTTTCTTTCCTTCAGCACCTGCTCATTGTCACCCTCTCAGTGAGGCTGTCTCCGATGTGTCTCTGCTCCTCTACTCTGTTTTTCTTTTTCTCGTAGCACTTATTATACTGTAATGTATCTTATTTTTCTCGCCTCCCCTGGAATGTAGATTCTGCGAGAGCAGGGATGGTTTCTGTTTTGTTCCCTGTTGTGTTGTTAATGCCTAGAACGGTGCCTGGCACACAATATATTTGTTGAATTGGTGAATAAAGAGATGAAGGGTAAACTACCTTAACAAGTCCTATAAATCATCCCATAGAATTTCCA
>JAQQSY010001190.1:0-14561 GCA_028646535.1 Procyon lotor | reverse complement strand
CACCCCCACGCTGTGTACAATGAGAAGCCCCACACGCAAAGTAATCACACAAGCTGGTGCAGGGCCCCCGGGGGAACCAAGCAGGACAAGGCCTGAGGGCTCCAGAAACCTCTGTGAAGGAGGCTCAAGGCTCCCTGGGCCTCAGCCTATGCCCCCCCAGCCCCCGGGGCATCCGTCCCCTGGCTCCCAGAGAAGGCAAGGCTGGGCGCTACGCCCAGTCTTCCAGAAGTCCGCTGCCGCGTGAGACGGGGTCCCCGGCTGGGGATTGGCCCTTTCCCCTTTGAGCCTCAGTTTCTCTACCTGTAGCAAGAGGGAGTTCTCCAACAGGGTCCTCCTGGTTGTCCCCTGGGTCCCAGCAGTCCAGAGCCCATGCCTCGGAAGGAGGGTTTTTGTTGTAAAAGAGCAAGTGGCCCGTCTGAGTCTATCTAGCCCGGGTGCTCGGGCCCTGCGCCGGGGGCCGTAGCATTCTAAGCCTTTTCTTCCCACCTGTGGGCGATGCCTGTTAACTGTTCCCACACGCCAGGCCCACTCCGCCGGTGAGGTAGGCCCTGTCGACTCCGGCTGACAGACTAGGGAACCCAAGTCCAGAGAAGGGAAGGGGCCTGAAGGGACCCATTTTCCCCGCTGGAAAGTGTCCAACACAAGGCCACTGTATCCCCCGAATCTAAAAGAGCAGAAAGGCCACGTGGAGGCTGGTCCGCAGGCAGGGGGTGACCTCAGTTTCAGTCGGCCACAGCCAAGCTCCTTGTCCTATGGTTTCCCCTCTTCTCATGACTGCATTTGGCTAACCTTAAAAAAAAAAGGTGGGGGGTGCTTGGGTGGCTCAGTCGTTAAGCGTTTGCCTTTGGCTCAGGCTGTGATCCCAGAGTCCTGGGATCGAGCCCTGCTTCCTGCTTCGGGGCTCCCTGCTCAGCGGGAAGCCTGCATTTTCCTCTCCCCCTCCCCCTCCCCCTCCAACTCCCCCCTCCTCCCCTTCCTGTTCTATCTCTCTCTCTCTCTCTCCATCAAATAAATAAATAAAACCTTTTTTAAAAATGCCACATGGAAGGAGAAGAAAAGAGAAGCTAATACACTGACTTGTCATCGGATGGATAAAGTCGCTGTGACTATCTTCACATTAGCTCTGGGGTTCCTGGTCGGCAAGGCAAAAAGGGAAATGCAATGATTGGCCAGGTCTCATTATTTTGGGGTTTTGTTGTTTTCTTTTTAAATAAGAGACCGTAATTCTTCAAGAGAAACACTAAGCTTCCTAGTCCTAAATTCTCGTGGAACAACTTGGCACGGTGGTTAGGAGCCTCACAAACGTAGCGGGACATAGAGTGCATGCTTTCTGAGCCTCAGTTTCAACCTCCTGGCATGGTAGTTGCAAGGATGCTGCAAGACAGTGTGGCCGGTAGATCGCCTGGCTCTCAGTAACGCTCGGGAAATGTGAGCCCCGCTCTTATGGAGAGCATTTCTAGCTCTGGATCTGCAGGCGAGGCAGAAGCATTTTTCAAAGGGGCATAATATTTCAGCCTGTGCCAAGAGCTGGGAACAGGTCATTTCAGCAGGATATTCTGGCTGGGAGATCCCCAAGGGAGGAAACTAAGGCTTGGGAAAAGTCTGGGCAGTGAGCTGAGGGAGAGAGTCCTGCCCCGTTGGGCTCGGCTCTACTTCCCACGGGGTGGACCGGGGTCCGGATGAGCACGGAGCCCCGCTGTGATGGCAGCCTGACACAATATTTACAGAACCCTGCGATCTGTCACGGTCATGCCTGGTCGCGTCTGAGTCACATCAGCCTGCGGTGTTTACGATTCCCCAGATGCGCAAGAGTGAACACAGTTGAGCCTGTGTGGCTCCTTGGGCCATCCCTGAGAAACCGTCTCCTTTGGAAGAGGCTCCTGGGTATGTGGCCACTGGGGCTGATCGGGTAACTCGGAAGAGCCTCAGGATTCCACATCATCCCTGGTCTCTGCTTACCCATCTGTGAAATGGGCCTGGTCCTTGAGTGATTGACAGCCAAGTGTCTTGCAAGGTTGTTGCGACCAGAGAATGGCATTGCTATAACTCTGGAAGAAATAGGGAAGCAATGCAGTAGAAAAATGGGTAGTGACCACAAACAGACATCTTACAAACGAGAGATGCAAAAGGTCATTAAATACCAAAAATGTACCTGCAGCAATAATTCAGCGTATGCAGGTTGAAACAGGAAATGCCTTTCAAATTTTGAAATAAATTATTAGTACCCCTCTGGCTCAGCCCTGCTTACAAAGAGGGAAGCCATCCACACCCCGGCGTCATCCTGCCCTCGGACCCCTGGTGAAGTCCAAGATCATCACAAAAAGAACCAAGAAGTTCATCTGGTCCCAGGGAGACTGTTAGGTCAAAATGAAATGTAACTGGCACTGGCCACGGGATTCAGAGAAGGTTCGGGGGATGGTTCTCGAGGCCCAACGGTGCTTATAAGAGCAACAAGAAAACAAAGTGCGTGCCATCCAGCGGCTTCCAGAAGTTTCCGATCCACAACATCAAGAGCTGGAAGTAGTGTGAGTCGGGCACCAATCCCCACCTCTGGCTGCGCGGGGAAGAACAGGAATAGATTGATTGCTCACGTGCATGTTTTATTTGTGTTAAATTAATCCAGAAAGACACTGCCATAAACAAACAAACAAATCAACTAGCTCATGCTAACCAGGCGGCAGAGACGCAGGAGTAGACATTGATACAACCTTTCTGGAGGCTATCCCGCAATAAGCATCAAAAGTCTTAAATCTTTGGCAGCATCTTTGACCCAGGGTGCGAGTTCTGTATTTGCTGCGGTAACAAATGATCACAAGCCTTGTATTTTAAACTGATACAAATGTATTAACTTTGCATCCTCGAGATCAGAGTCCTGGGCTGAAATCAAGGCGGGGCTGAGCAGGGCTGCATTTCCTTTTCCAGGCTCCGGGGAAGAAGACTGTTTCCTTGCCTTTTCCAGCTTTTAGAGGCTGCTCACCTTGGTTTGTGGCTGCTTTCCTCCTTCCTCAAAGACAGTGAGTTTCTCTCACATTGTATGGCTCTGACCCTGCCTCTCCTACCTCCCTCTTCCACTTTAAAGCACCCATGGGATTACACCCTGTAATCTAAAAGGATCTCCTTATCTTGAGGTCACCTGATAGGCAAGCTTAATTCCATCTGCTACCAAACCCACGAATTCTGGGGATTATGATGTGGACATCTTTGGGAGGCTGTTATCTGCCTACCACGTCCAGACGTCCTGGGTATTTGTTATCAAGAAAAGAAGTATGGACGTATAGCAGTAGGAACTGATTTAACACTGGGCTTTCTTTCTTTCTTTCTTTTTTTTTTTAGAGAGATTTTATTTATTTATTTGAGATTATTTTTTTTTGAGAGAGGGAGAGATCACAAGTAGGCAGAGAGGCAGGCAAAGAGAGAGGGGGAAGCAGGCTCCTCGCTGAGCGGAGAGCCTGATGTGGGGCTCAATCCCAGGACCCCGAGATCATGACCCGAGCCGAAGACAGAGGCTTTAACCCACTGAGCCACCCAGGTGCCCCCTCACTGGGCTTTGGTTAAAAATTGTGGTAGACGAGACACAGCCAGCAACTTATAAAAGGTTGTTACATTGTAGCTTGACTTGCAGTATCTTGACTTACAAGATGATCTTTGTCTAGAATACAGATTTATGTATTACTTATATGACATATTATTATATATGATATATATTATTATGTAATATATAGATATATATTATATTATGCATTATTATATATAGATATATAGATATAAACTAGAAAGATATACTTAAAAATTATTTTTAGCTCATTCCTTTTCCTTGTCTTATTGCTTTCCTTGGCTTCGATATTGAATAAATACAGTGATTATCCTCAATCTCTTTCATTAAACCAACTTTTAAAAAATATATTAAATATTTATTGTGTGTCAGAGAGCTCTTACAATGGGCTATATTTGATTTTTATTTTCTTAATTTTATTTATGTCTTCTAAAATCTCTACATGAAGCATCTTATTTCTGTGATAAGAAAATTAACTTTTTTTTTTAGCACATGAGCTTTTGCGACTCTGGTAAATGTGCACTTTAAAAAAAAAGATTTTTTTTATTTATTTGACAGAGAGATAGAGAGGCAGAGTGGCAGGGGCAGAGGGAGAAGGAGAAGCTGGCTCTCCGCTGAGCAGGGCTGCATCCCAGGACCTTGAGATCATGACCTGAGGCCGAAGGCAGATGCTTAACCAACTGGGCCACCCAGGTGCCCCAAATATGCACTTGAACTCATGGTCCGATCTAGGATCCCACTTCCAATAGAGCGACCAAGTAAGGATCAGCCCCTTCTCCATGGAATCTTCTCCGGTGAGCAGGGATCGTCTCTGCGCCCCTTTATTTCTCCCCATCCCTGCTGCTGGGAGCAGGACCTGGTTCTATAAGCCCTTGTTGAACCGAGGTTCCCAACTGGAATCCTATTTACCCTTCATTCCCCACTCTGAGTTAACATCACAGCATCGATCTATATCACCATGGAAATTATTTCTTTTCTAGCTGTATCCCTTTGGGGTAATGTGTTCTGGCCTCTGGGGGTTAACTGGAGTTTCCTTGGGTGTGTTTCCACGACAAGACACCCCTGGAGTTCTTTCTTGCTCAATGGCTGAGCTTTGGAAGAGCAGGCTATGCCTCCTTCCCCACGCTGCTACGCCTGTACCTCCCCGGCCCTCCGCCCCAGGATTGGCAAAGGTAGAAACAACTCAAGAGGAACAGCAATAGTAACAATAATGCCAAATTCTCAGGAATTCTTTCGGCTTAGTCCCATCATTATCCCTATGCACAGATGATGGACCATCCTCAGGGGGGAACCCGTAAGTGACCTCTCCAACGCCACAGCTTGTAAGTGGCAGGGAAGAGTCTCAAACCCATGTCCCCCCAGCTCCAGAGTCTGACTTCGCTATCACCGCCCTGCACTGCTCCTCGGAATAAATGTGTGGTTCTTTTTGTTTTGTTTTTTGAGATTTTATTTACTTTTTATCAGAGGGAGAGAGAGGGAGCACAAGCAAGGGGAGAAGCAGGCAGCGGGCAGAGGGAGAAGCAGGCTCCCGCTGAGCAGAGAGCCTGATGCAGGACTCGATCCCAGGACCCTGAGATCATGACCTGAGAGCCAAAGGCAGATGCTTAACCGACTGAACCACCCAGGGGTCCCCTGGAATAAATGTTTTAAAAATAATAATTGTTGACACTGAGTGCTCACCGCATGCAAGGTGCTCCACAGTATGTAGATAGATTTATTGATCGATTGACCCATCACTCTATATCGGTATCAACTTACTTGATTCTCCTAACAGCCCATTTTACAGATGTGATAATTGAGAGAAACAATGTAAAGAGACTTCTAAGGTCCACAGCTCGGAAGTGCAAGGTCTGGATTTTAAGCCAGAAGGCTGGGGCCAGACTGTCATCATACGGAGATATGGGACATTACTTCTCTGTACCTGTAGGATGAATGAATGAGTGACCGAGCTGATGGAGGAAGCCACTGTGACTGAGACCCAATCACCATACTTCTTGGCCTTCGGCCTCACTTTACCCACCCATTCAATGGAAGGGCTTGGACCAAATAATCTCCGTGGTTCTCCCAGCTCTGGAAGGAGCCTCTGCCTTTGCTGCCTCAGTTTCCCCATCTGCCATCCACGGGAATGGGACATAGACCGTCTCTCGGGCCCTTCCCAGCTCCACAGGCCCATATGAACAGTACCTTCCCTGTATTCTAGGCCCCGGGCCCAAGACTTCACTTGCGGAATCCCAGTAGTGCCCAGGACACTGGTATTTTATTCGGCCCACCCTACAGGGGAGAAGTTGGGGGTCAGAAAGGGAAGACGACTTGCTGGAGGCCACACAGGTGTGCACGGCAGAGCTGACACCAAAGCTGTTTGGGACACTCAGCTGCCCGTTCCCGGGGATGAGCCCCCACTCTTGGCTTGGTGGGTGCTCCAGGAGGGCGGGGCGCTCCCAGCGAGTTCGCTGAGAGCAGAATCACAGCACCACTCTGCTGGGTCCCTCTGAAAATCGTTCAGCCACACCCACTGTGTGCACTGCCCCCTCTTCCACAAGCTTTTCTCACTGTGCACTCCTGGGGGGCAGCTTTCCAAGAAGAAACACCCTGTTAGCTCCGAGCCCTCCATCCACCCATGGGTGCACCTCCAAGGACTGCCCCGGTCAACACGACTTGGGGGACATTCAGCCTCATTCTAGGGGTTTGCCCATTGTCTCTGGGGGGAAAACGTGACCCACGGAGAGTACAGTCTGCTGGGTTGCAGGCTCCCAGGGGTGCGCATCGGGCGGGGTGGGTCTCTGGGTAGGAGCCCAGAAAGGACACTCCGAAGGCCCACTCCTGGTGGGCTTGTTTTTGTGACTCGGACACGATGGCCCTGCGGGGACGACAGGAAGACGGCCAGCTCCCCCAGCAGCTGCCTGGGGAAAGGCCTGTGGCATCCGGAGGGCTTTCAGTCTCGGCTCTGCCACCAGAGGCATTTTTTCCGCGCTTTCCTTGAAAAACAAAAACAAGAGCAGAGACCCAAGCCTGCCTCTCTCTTACCTTGTCCCCCATCTGTCAGTCTGGCTGTCGTCTGGCTGTCTATCCTCTCTGTGTGTGAACTAGGAATTCTGGGGGGGGAAATGCTCTCCTCTCGGCTTGATTTTCCTTGGGGAGGGCCTGGATCATCCTGGAGGGGGCTACCAGGGGTGTGTGTTGGGGGTGCCACATGGTGCCTCCACCCCAGAAGCTTGAGAATGAGCTGCTTTCTGGAAGGGGGGGGCAGGTGGAGTGACCAAGGTGGACCTCGGCTTCTTTCAGGCAGAAGAGGAAGGCGTTGGGGTGCGGGGGGTGGGGGCGGGGGGAGAACAAGAGTGGAGCTGGGAGTTGGGCTCTTCCCTGTCAACTGTCTCAGAGTCGCCCCCCTTCACCCCTGCGGAGGAATTTGTGAATGGAAGGGGAGGCGGAGGGGGGAGTGTGTGTGCTGCTATCCCGCCACCGTCGCCTCCCCTCACCCGACACTTGTTGGGGGATTTAACAAACCCCCAAACACCGAACTTTCCCACTCCTTACGATGTGGGTGGGGAGGGTGAAGGGAGGACACCCCTCCTTCCCCCTCTCCCCGCCCCCCGCCTCCCGCCGGACTCGGCGCGGGACCCCCTCCCTCCCCGCAGCCGCAGGGTGGGGGCGGGCGAGGCGCGGCGGAGGGAGGAGGCGAAGCAGGGGCGAGGTCTGCTTCAAGAAGGGGCGTGTGGCCCGAGGAGCTCGCGTTTTAGCAACTTGGAGCGAGCGAGGCGGCCGAGGGGAGGGCGAAAGTTTGCTTCCCCGACGTCAGCGCCGGGCGGGCCGCGGCGGCCGGGGGGCGAGGAGGCGGCGGGCAGCGGGGCCCGAGCGCGGGGCGGCCGGGGCGCGCTCGCTCCGACCCGCGCCTGCCACCCGCGCCGGCGACCCCGGGGCCCTCGCGGGCATGGACAGCGCGGCCGCCGCCGCCTTCGCCCTGGACAAGCCGCCGCTGGGCCCGGGGCCGCCGCCGCCGCCGCCGCCGCCGCCGCCGCCCGCGCTGGGGCCCGGCGACTGCGCCCAGGCGCGCAAGAACTTCACGGTGAGCCACCTCCTGGACCTGGAGGAGGTGGCGGCGGCCGGGCGGCTGGCGGGGCGCCCCGCGGCCAGGGCCGAGGCGCGGGAGGGCGCGGCGCGGGAGCCGTCCGGGGGCAGCAGCGGCAGCGAGGCGGCGCCGCAGGACGGTGAGTGCGGGCGCCGGGGCAGGGCCGCGCCGGGGTCGCCGGGGCCGGGGGCGGGGGGCGTGGGAACGGAAGCGCGGGGTCCGGGCCCGGGCGGGGCGGGGAAGAGAGCGTCCCGGGACGCGCGCGCGGACGCGGCGCGGGACTCGCCGGGGGTGAGGCTGCCGGGCTGGCCCCGCCGCGCCCCTGGATGGTGGCGGTTGTCCCGCCCGTGATCGGCGGGCTGCGCGCACCGGGGCTCTCGACCCGGGGAGGGGCCCGGTCGCCTTGGGGCCGGAGGCACCGCCGCGAGCCGTGGGAAACGGCGGGGAAGCGGGCCGCCTTTGTGCCCGGCCCGGGGGGCGGGGGCAGCCCTCGAGGCCGCGCTGCCGAATCGAATCCCCCGGGAGGCGGGTGCGATTATCGCGGCGGCACAGCTAGGGAAACCGAGGCTTGCGAGGACCAGAGCACCCGAGTCACACGACTGGGTTCCGTCCGGACTCTGCCCCCCTTCCTCGGATCCCACCCCAGCTACTGCTAGGTCTTCGCATGGGTCCCTTGGCTAGGACAGGGATGCCGGGCCCCCACCTCCAGTTTGCCCCACCAGCGGCTTCCTCTGTGGAAGGGCTTAGCCGAAGGAGCCAGCTAGGCCTCTCTCCTCTGCCGAGGTTAAAGGTCATCAGGAAAGGGCTTTAAAAACAAACAACCCACCCAAGTGGCTTTTTTTTCCCCAGAAAGTCACACTGGATCACAGGGGCCTGAGTCCTTGGTGAGAAGGGGGAGGGGAGGGGGAGCCAGAGCAGGAGAAGATGAAGATAAAGCAGAGGTCCCTGGCCCTGGCTGGTTTCCTGGGTCAGAGGAGGGACCCCAGTCCCCACAGCTCACCCGCACCCTGTGGAGGAGGCAGGATGGCTGAGACCACAGTCCCCTCTCCTAGCTCTGGGGAGCAGCCTGGCCTGTGCGAGGACCGCTTCCCACTCCTGGGGACCCCCCACTTCCTGCACCAGCCTCCAGGTCTCAGATGAGAGGACACGCCCCACCCCCCACCCCCCCCTCCCCCGGCCGCCCGGCTGGCCGCCTGCCCTGCTTTTCAGATGAGAGAAGGTACAGGGAAAGCCGAGGTGACTTCAGCCTCATCTGAAACCTGGTCCAGGAGCACGTGCGGACGTGAGGCACGTCTGACACGCAGCTGCGACTCAGCACCCAGCTGGTGCCAGCTGCGGGCCGGGGGTTGCTGGCTCCCTCCCAGTGGCTTCCACTGCCCCCAGCCACAGCGGACCGGCGTCTCCCCACTCCCTCCAGGGTGAGCATGAAGCCGGCCAACCCACCCCCAGGAGCTGGGTTTCCCTGAGAGAAAAGCAGAAAGAAGGTTCTGGTTTGGGCCAGGGGTGCAGTGGGGTGCCTGTTGGTGCAAGGGGAGAGGGGCTCTATCAGCCTGAGTTTCTTGCGGGACCTCAGGTCTCCTGGGAGGAGCAGCTGGCTCGGAGCTGGTTTCCCCTAAGGGGAGAGGGGAGGGCTCTGATGAATGGTGGACCCCCTTGGCAGTGGGGAGAGAAGGAGGAGCAAACTGAACGTGAAGCCAAGAACGAAGGGAGAAAAGGAAAGGGGAGAAGAGGGGGTGCCAGAGTGATGGGGGGAGGAGGGAAGGAGGCAGAGGCTTTCCGTACTCAAGTCCCCGCCAGGGGCTGGGTGCCTGTCTCCGCTCCGGCCCCCCGGCCTTGGGGACAGACGGTGGAAGGCATTACTTCTCTTGGACACAGCGTAGAAGGTTTCCAAACCCAGGGTTTTTCTGGGGAGTTCCAAAACAGCGCCTGTCAACTGGGGACATTAAGTGCCCGGACTGGGGGGTCACTGGCAGCCCCCTGGGCAGCTTGGTGGGTAGTGGGCCTCCCCAGTGGCCCCCTGGGGCCCCGCCATCCTCAGCTGAGCCCTGGAGGCCTGCGGGGCCTTTCCCGAGGTGGGGCTTCCACATTCCGGGGGTACACAGGCACGGGGGACAGAGAAGGCACTGGGTGTGGGGCAGGTGGGGTAGGGCGAGACCAGCATCACTCTGCCCCCAGAGGTGGGCAGCTCCTTCCCCTCATCTGTGAGCGAGGAAGGGCTGCAGACTCAAGGCTGCCTCTTACCTTGGAACCCCCGGTACTGCCTGGGGAAGGAAGGTCCCAGCTCATTCTTCCCCTGGCCCGTGGGAAGATTTTCTCCAGGCCTCTGGAAATTGAAGCAAACAGGACAATAGGGAGAGTTCTTCAGGAAGCTACACCTTTCAGTGTAAAGGATTCTCGTGTTTGGGATGATTATATTGGGATCTTTCCTTCTCACTTTTGATGTTCGAACACCATTTCATTTATGAACTAGGGATAATAACGGGAGTTTTTTGTGTGTGTGTGTTTTTTTTTAAGATTTTATTTATTTATTTGACAGAGAGAGAGAGAGGGACCACAAATGGGCAGAGGCAGGCAGAGAGAGAAGGGGAAGCAGGCTCCCTGCTGAGCAGAGAGCCCCATGCAGGGCTCGATCCCAGAACTCTGAGATCATGACCTGAGCCGAAGGCAGAGGCTTTAACCCACTGAGCCACCCAGGCGCCCCAATAACTGGGGATTATTTTATTTTAATGTCCTTACTTGGCAAAATTGAAAGGAGGTAACCCTATACTCATTCCTTAGATTGAAAGCAAATCACTAGTCCATGAAATCCAAATGTTTTATATAGAATCAAGCATCTCCCCAAGGCCAGCCCCAAGGCGCATTCCAGGGGTGCCTGCTGCCAGGCACAGCCCCCCACAACCCTCCACCCCGAGAGGCAGGTGGGGCAGCAGAGGCTGGGGTGCTGTGTGGCTGCCACTGGCCTGTGAGATCCCCTCGGCTGGCTGGCTGGGTCTGGGCCTGCAGAGCGACGCCGGAGGCCAGCTGCCTTGCTCTCCTTCCATGGCCTTCCCTCTCAGGCAGGTGCCCCCCTCCCCACTAACACTCACCGTGGATTCCCGAGTCTTGAGGTCTCCAAAATGGGGGAGAAGGAACCTTTCCTCCAGGCATCTTGGTGAGCCCGGCCTGCATCACCGAACCCCTTTCCTAAGTGGGCAACTAAACCTCGGGGTGCCAGGATTCTGGACCCCAGGCCCGCAGGCATGGGTGCTGGGCTGTGACTTCTGCCCCTTAGTCCTGGGCCTGCTGGGAACACTGGCGCCTTGCTGAAAACCGGGACATGCTCAGAAGTGGGTTTTCTTGTGGCTTCTGGAGCTGTTCCTGGGCCCAAAGTAAGCAACTGACACCACAGAGAGATGGAGGGACCCCTATTAAAAACGAAGGGCTAATGGGGAAACTCATGAGTTAAGAAAATTGATGCATTTTCAAATCTGCCAGGGTAGCAAGGCTCACATTTTTTAAAAACGTATTTTTTGCTCTTTTGTTTTCCCAAGCCACCAGTAGATGTAGCCTATGCTTGCCAATGATTTTCCCAGAGCAGGCGCCCCCGGAACTGGCGGGGAAGGCGGTGGCTTCGCTGGTGACTCAGAGCAAACCCGGGTCTCGCGTTCCTCCCAAATCAAATGCTGAAGTCTGCGCCGGGCGCTGAGCTATGCCAAGCACGTTAGGAAAATAAACCCTCGTTTGCTGCCTTTGCAATGACTTACAACAAAAGAAACCACATTAATAACTGAGATTTTCTTTAAAGCATTCCCTCCTGTGGGCAGGGCGGAAACAGGGATGCGGACACACTGGGAAAACAAACAAAGCCCCTGGAGCCAGGGGGAAAGACCCCCCCCAAGCAGGGGACCCCTACCCCCCCCAGTCTCTGTAGGGCTGGTACCTGCTTCGGAGACCTCAGGACCAAGCGATCCACTCCCCAGAGAGTCAGGGCAGCCTGGTGCTTGCAAGCTGGGGCCACACGCTGAGTCAGGGTGACTGGAGCCCCCAGGGGTGGGCAGGGCGGAGATTTGGGGCTCCCTCCGCAGAGCTGCTCCCTCAGCCACATCTGCTAACCTGGGGCCCAGGAAGCCAAGGGTGAGCCCGGATTGGGGTGGGAACCTGCCCCTTCCCCTTGCCAGTGATGGGCGGGAAGGGCCGAGTGTCTGAGTGGAGGACCTGAAGGGACCACCTAGGTCTCGGCAGAACTTTCCTTCAAGTTCTACAAACGTTTATTGCGGTGAAATATACCCACCGGAAGGTTTACCGCCTGCACTGTTTCTTAAGCGCACAGTTCAGGGGCATAAAGCACATTCGCATTGTTGGGCAACCATCATTGGCATCCGTCTCCAGAACTTTCTCATCTTCCCCGGATAAAACTCTGCACCCATGAAACACCGACGAGGCATCCCCCTCCCTGCGCTTGGCACCCACCTCTCTCCTGTCCGTCTCTGGGAATCCCACGCCTCCAGGGAGCTCATTGAAGGGGAAGCTTGCGACATTCGTTCTTTGCTGTCTGGCTTATGTCCCTTAGCGTGACATCTTCAGGTTCCTCCGCGTGGCCGCAGGTGTGAGGATCTCCTTCCTCTGGGAGCTGCGTGATATTCCAGTGCGCGTGCGCGCTCGCGCCGCATCGCGACTCCCCGTGCACCTGCCGCGGGACACCTGGGCGTCTCCTCCTCTAGGCCGCCGAGACTCATGCCCGTGAACACGGGTGGGCAAACACCTCTTCCCATCGCTGCTTTCTGTTCTTTGGGGTTTGTGCCCGGGAGTGGGACGCTGCTGGGTCACGTGGCAATGCTAGGTTTCATGTTTGGAGGAACCGGCACACTGTTCTCCGCAGCTGCCCGCCGTGTTCAGCCACCTGCCACCCTCCACCCCGCACCTCGCTGTGACAGGGGGCCACGCAGCCCCTGGGGCGGTGATGGCAGGAGCCCGGGAAGAGGGCAGCAGGGACCGGAGCTGGGCTGGTGGCGGAAAAAGACAAGAAGGGTTTTTTCAGCGCCTGGCCTTTTTCCTTCAGATCAAATCCGCTTTTCTTCCCTCTTCCCTTGCTTCCCTGCCTCCACTTCTGGGGGGCTTGAGGAGGGCAGGCAAAGCCTCCCTTTCTGTAGGCGAGCAGCCCTGGCTTTTGCTGTCCCCTCCCTGCGTGACCTTGAGCATGTCACATCCCCCCTCTGGGCTCAGTTCCCACCTGAACAATGGGAAGCAGGACCCAGATACTTGAGAGGCCCCTCCTGTCCTTCATCACGATTTGATCCAGGCTGAGAAAATGCCCCAGGAACATGGAGTGTCCGGGGTCTGGGTCCTGGCAGGGCCTGGTGAGGGCAGTCCTCGGCACCCGCCATGAGCAGGAAGAGGAGGCTGAGTGAGAGGCTGAGGAGCCAGGCCTGGAAGCTGAGAGCCCAGGGGAATTCAGCTGGAGCGAACTCCTGGGTCCACCGGGGCGGCTGGTGGGAACTGTGCCTCTCTAGATTTTTGTCACCAGGCTGGGCCCTTGCTTTAGTTCATTGTTCTCGGCTCCGGGGTGGACTTGCTGGTCTAGCGGATCTTGTGCATGGAGCTTGGGGGCGTGGCACAGGAACCTTGGACCCGCTAGCACCGCGCACACCAGCACACGAGGGCCCTTCCCCATGGGCAGAAGCTAACCAGGGCTGGAGCTGCCTCTGTTCCCTCTCCAGAAGACTCTGGAAAAGTAGCTTGGGAGCAGCAGTGATAACGCCTGTCTGCACACCACACTTGAGGCCCAGAAAGCATCCGAGGCTCAGTGTTGCCGTCTGAGAAATGGGCACCATGGGCAGGAATGTCCCTGTAGGTGTGCTGAGCCCTGAGTGGGTGTCAGACAGGGCTAGTGACTTGCTGTCCCTATTTTTTGGAGGTCCAGAGAGGCAAAGCAACCTGCCCGAGGTCTCCCAGCCGGGAAGGGAGGGGTGGGATTTGTTTGGGGGAACTAAAGGGGGCAGAGAGGCAGGAGGGGATGGGCCTGGAGGGCTGCACAGAGCGGGGCTATTAATAGGCCCTGTCCCGTGCTGACGGTTTCGAAGTGGGTGAAGACAGGAAGGGGAGGGGGTCTGGTGGCTTGTCCTGGGCAAGAATGTGAGGTCAGATGGGATGAGGCAAAATTGACAGGGTCGCGTGGTTTCCAAGACCCAGAGGACAGTGGCTGACCCAGGTGTGAGTGGATCTTGGGGGTGATTTAAGGGAGAGCCAGTGGGTCCCCTGAATGCATCTTCCAAACGACACGACAGGACTGCCCTGGGCTTGGAGGCCATGGGAGGGGACAGGGGACAGGGGTCGTGCCAGGGACGCAGGGAGAGTGGCCAGCGACCATCACAGGCACGTTAACTGGGTGCTCACCGTGTGCCCCCAGGACTTCACCTTCCTGCCCCAGCCCTATTGTCATCCCACCACGGAAGTGGGTCCTTTTATCATCCCCATTCTATGCGGAGGGGAACGAGCCACTGGCCGAGGTCCCATCTTCCTGCGGATTTAGGCTCCAGCCCCAGTCTGTCCTGTTTTGAAGCCCTTGCTGTCTGCCCCCTCTGAAGCCATCCCTGGAGCCCCTGGAATGCGCGCTGGTCTCCCAGGCAGGTGTGGGCTGCAGTCAGGGGGCCGTGAGACACTCAGCCGAGGGGACCCCTCAGCGGGTCGTCCTGGGTCACAGGCCCATGGGAGGCAGTGTCGGGGACTGCCCGGCTTGGGTTTGGGAAGGTGTGAAGTGAGCGAGGGGTCCTTTACCCCTCCTGCCCAGAAACATCTAGAATGGCCTCCCTCGGCCTGCGCAGGCCCGTCTGCAGCCTCCCGTACCCAGGAGAGCAGGGGGGTCCCCGACTCAGGGACATCCGCAGGCCCCCTTACCCCCCCCAGCTGAGCTCCCATGCCAACTCACCCACTGGCTCCACGACCCTTTTCCGGGGCTGACTATGC
>JAQQSY010001189.1:0-14561 GCA_028646535.1 Procyon lotor | reverse complement strand
GATGAATGGATAAAGAAGATGTGTATACACACACACACACACACACACACACACACACACACACACACAGTGGAATACTATGCAGCCATTAAGAGAAATGAAATCTTGCCATTCGCAACAATGTGGATGGAACTAGAGGGTATTTTGCTAAGTGAAATAAGTCAGTCAGAGAAAGACAATTATCATATGATCTCTCTGATATGAAGAATCTGAGAGGCAGGGTGGGGGGTCTTATGGGGTATGGGGGGGAAATGAAACAAGATGGGATCAGGAAGAAGACAAACCATAAGAGATTCTTAAACTCACAAAACAAACTGAGGGTTGCTGGGGGTGGGAGGTAGGGATAGGGTGGCTGGGTTATGGACATTTGGGAGTGTATGTGCTATGGCGAATGCTGTGAAATGTGGAAGCCTGATAATTCACAGACATGTACCCCTGGGACAAATAATACATTATATGTTGGTTAATTAATTAATTAATTAATTAAAGACATTCCATCAGCTTTAGTGAAACCTTCTCTCCTTGAATTACCTGACCCAGATCTTCAAGCACGCTATCCTCTGGGGAAATTTGAGCAACGCTTTGCCACGTGGATGCTCACTGGGGGTTGGAGGAGGTCCCACATTTCAGATTATATGTAGGGCCTCAATTTAGCATTTTTGCTTTCCAGGGACACATCCGCTGCTCATTCTCTGGAGTGTTTCCAAAGCTCTCTCAGATGATGCAGCCCAGGGCTGAGAAAGGCAGATCCTGGGCTAGCCGTGGAAGATTCTGGATTCAAACCTAAATGGTGGTTTTGGGTTTGAGTCAATGGCCCCCACAGGCCTGGGCCTCAGTGTCCCCCTCTGTAGAATTAGAAAGGATGACTGGTTAATCCTTTTCTTTGAGATCTTAGGTACCAACATCAAAACCAGAGTCCCTGGAGTTTGGGGGGATAGAGGGCAGGGACTGCTTCCCATGACCAGTGCTATAGAACCCACAGCCCGCTGCCATGAGAAGGAGCCCCTTCCTGGAGACGAAGGTCCAGGAATCTTCAGCCAACAGTCCAGGAAGTGCAGGGGAGCCCAGGGCTGTGCTCAGTGATAGGCCTTCTTCCTGATCCCTCTTGTTGGGTCAGAACCTTCCTCACAGACATACTTCCTTCTGGGTCCCATTGGGTCGCTGCCATGCTGGCCTGGGTGAGGAAGGGTGGCCAAGGAGCCCTCGGAGAGCAGCACACAGGTGACAGTGCGTGTCATCCCTGCCTCCCCTGGGGGGGTCCTGGGAGTGATCATGTTGACAAGCCCGTGGGGACAGGGGGTGGGGATCCCTGAAAAGTCTCTCGTGCCAACTCTTCCTTACAGCAGGGGGTGGGGGATAGAGAGGCAAAGAGCCTTGCTCAAGAGCACACGATAGTGTCAAGAGAACTAGAGTATAGTCCTTCTCTCTCCATTTTTATTTGTTTTATTGATTTTTTTAATGACAAAAGGATGGCATGTTTGCTGCTGTGATTCTAACAACACAGAGGTGATGTGTGAAGACAATTACCATCTCCTCCCCCACACCCTTCAACCCACACCCTAAGCATGATGAGCCTATGCTCCTCCCCAGCCCCCCACCCAGGGGAGCGGGCAAAGCCACCTGCATCTCCTTGGCTGGTCCCAAAACGCCCAGGAGAGGAGCTGGTGAGGGCTCCCTCCCTGCTGTATTCAGATGATTTCTTCTCTCAGCCCCACTGACCTGGAAGAGTAAGGGATTGTCAACCTTTTTTCCCTAAGGTGGATGCCAGTGGGGATTTCTGGAAGGGGTCTTTAAAAATAAGGCCTGGGGTACGTGGGTGGCTCAATGGGTTAAAGCCTCTGCCTTCGGCTCAGGTCATGATCTCTGGGTCCTGGGATCGAGCCCTACATCAGGTTCTCTGCTCAGCAGGGAGCACGCTTCCCTCTCTCTCTTTGCCTGCCTCTCGGCCTACTTGTGATATCTCTCTCTCTCTCTCTCTCTCTGTCAAATAAATAAATACTTAAAATCTTTAAAAAAAAAAAAAAAGGCCCTTAGATGCCACACAAAGGGCCATCTTCCTGACCATTTGCTCTCATCCAGATTTGGATTCCCTCACCTCCCGCCTTGTGGTTGGCCTCCCAGCTTCCAGAATCATCCACCCAGTACCTTTCTGCAGCACTACTGGAATGAGCCTCCAAAACCACCCTTTTTGAAAATCCCTGAGTGCCTCTGTGACCCCAGCATTTGCCAAGACATCCAGACAGAAGGTCCAACCCCCTCCCCAACCTTTTGTGATCTGCCCCCAGGAGACCTCTCCAGCCTCACCTCCAAGAAAGCCTCCCATGCACCATTTCTTTCCAGCCATTTGAAATTTCTCACAATTCTTGGAATAGATGATGCATTTTTAAATTGAACTTTCTGTTTGGGGATCTTTGTATATTCACATGCATTCGTAAGAAATAACCTAGAGCCATCTTAGGCACCCTTTACCTGGTTTTTCCAATGGTGATATCTGTAAATGCTAGAGTACAGTATCACAACCAAGATACGGACATCGACACCGCCAAGATACAGAGCATTCTCCAAAGTGCAAAGATCTCTCATTTTATAGCCATACCCTTCCCTCCCCCCATCACCGCATCCTTAACCCCTGGCAGCCACTCATCTGCTCGCCAGCCTCTAATTCTGTTCTCTGACAATTTATAGGAATGGGATCACGTGGCATGTACCTACTGGGGCTGGCCTCACTCACTCAGCGTTGTTCTGAGATCCTGCCAAGCTGTGGCACATCCAGGTAATCTGCTCCTTCTGTTGCCACATACCGTTCCGTTGATTGTCCATCCACTGGAAAACATTTGCGTTGTTTCCCTTTTGCGGCTATTGCGAATAATGATGCTATAAATATTTGAGTACAGATTTCGTGTGAACCTAACTCTTCATTTCTCTGGGAGGAATGCCCGGGAATGCAATGGCTGAGTTGCATTTTAGTTTTTTAAGAAATTACCAAGCTGTTTTCCAGCGTAGCTGGGCCATTTTACGTTCCCACCAGCAGCAGATGAGCAATCCAGTTTCTCCACATCCTCACCAGCCATTGGTGTTGTCGCTATTTTTAATTTTCACCCTTATGATCAGTATATAGTGAAATCTCATTGTGGTTCTCATTTGCACTTCCCTGATGGCTAATGACGTTGAACATCTTTTCTGAGGCCTGCCGTCTGTGTATCTTCTCTGGTGAGATGTCTTCATCTATGCCAGTCATGTTCCAATTGAATTGTTTGTTTTTTTCACTATCGAGTTTTGAGAATTCTCTACATAACCAGCATGAAATGGGAATAACTTATTATCAAAACTAATGATTCTTAGCACTTAGTGAGTACTTAGTAAGGCATCATGCAAATTGCTTTACCTTCACGACCTCACTGAATTCTTAAAATAACCTAATGAATGCTAATTGCAATAAGTCAGACAGAGAAAGACAGATACTATATCATTTTCCTGTGGATTCTAAAAAAGCCAGACTCAGGGAAAGAAGATAGAATGGTGGCTTCCCCGGGCTGGAGAGGTGGAGGAAATGGGAAGAGGTTGGTCAAAGGGTACAAACTCTCATTCAGAAGAGGAATAAGTTCCGGGGATCCAATGTATAATATGTATATATCCAATGTATAACTATAGTCACCATCATCCATGGTGACTATAGTTAATGATACTGTAGTATATACTTGAAAGTTGCTAGAGGAGTAGTTCTCAACTGTCCTCATCAAAAAATAATAGTAATAATGATGATACAAGGGAATGCAAGAATTAACTAACTTTAGTGCGGTCATCATTTTGCAATATAGACCTGCATCCAATCATCACATTGTATACCTTAAGCTTACATCATGTGGTATGTCAATTATATCTCAATAAAGCTGGGGAGAGGGAGGAAAAAATAGCCTGGTGAGATGAGTTCTGTTACCTCCGCTGCCTATGTAAAGAGCCCAGGGCTCCATGAGGCTGGTGAGCCCGTGGTTGCAGAGTCAATGTAAGGTCAATGTAGGCTGGGAGTGGGACCTGGACCTCTCTGTCACTGTCACCCTGTGTCTGGGTGACATGCCACAAGACCTTGCTCCTCAACATAACTTGGACCAATTCACAAACTCCTGTGGGAGAGGCACCTGGATGGCTCCATGGGTTAAGCTTCTTCCTTCGGCTCAGGTCATGATCATGGGGTCCTGGGATAGGAAGCAGGAAGTCTGTTTGGGATTCTCTCTCTCCCTCTCTCTCTGCCACCTCCTCCCACACTCATTCTCTCTCTCTCTCTCTCTCAAATAACTGGAGGAGATTATGCTGAGTGAAATAAGTCAAGTAGAGAAAGTCCATTATCATATGGTTTCACTTATTTGTGGAACATAAGGACTATCCTGAAAGACATTAGGAGAAGGAAGGGAAAAATGAAGGGGGGCAAATCGGAGAGGGAGACAAACCATGAGAGACTGTGGACTCCGGGAAACAAACTGAGGGTTTCAGAGGGGAGGCGGGGAGGGGATGGGTGAGCCCAGTGATGGGTAATAAGGAGGGCACGGATTGCACGGAGCACTGGGTGTTACACGCAAACAATGCATCATAGAGCACTGCATCAAAAACAAATGAAGTACTGAATGGGGACTAATAGAACATAATAAAATTAAATTTAAAATGAATAAATAAAACCATGGCAGAAGTAATCCTGCTGAAGGACTTCAGTAAAAGACAAGAGATGACTATATGCTTTGAGAGGCCATAAAAGGTTCCGTGCATGTGGGATGGTAGACTCCTAGCTGCCGAGAGAGACGGAGACAGAGAGAAACGGAGGTCTGGCTTTCCAGCAGGGGCATCAGCATGAACACAACCCCAGAGGCAGGAAGAGAAGGCAGGTGGGCAGGGGGCCCTGACCCTGGACTGGAACAGATTGTCGAGAAGCACTTGAGTGTGAAATCCCAGGGCCTCTGACTCTCTGGGCTTGAGTCCTTCCTTGAAAATTTCACAACGACGCAGCAGATGCAGCCGAGCCAGGGACAAAGTTGTTTTCTTATCCAGCATGGGATCTCTGAAATGGCATTCACAGCTCCAAAGCAAAGTTCAGTTTCGACTTACAAATAACCCTCAGGAGTGAGAGGTTTATTCGCTGTAGGGGTCAAGGGCTGGCCGCCCCCAAAATGTGCCACTATAGCATATTGATTCTTTTGTTTATTTTACAGATTTTATTTATTTATTTTTGAGAGAGAGAGAGCACAAGCAGGGGGGCAGCAGAGGCAGAGGGAGAAGCAGACTCCCCCACTGAGCAGGGAGCCCGATGCGGGGCTCAATCCCAGGACCCTGGGATCATGACCTCAGCAGAAGGCAGACGTTTAGCCAACTGAGCCACCCCAGCGCCGCAAAGAAATTGAATCTTTTAAATAAAATTCACTTAAGTGAGTGTCTGCTCAAGAGGGACGCTCAGACCCTCCTCCATCCCCTTGGAAGCAGGAAATAAGTCTCTCAAGTGAAAGGTACCCTCCTCATAGCAGGAGGTGGAGAGACAACCCCATCCTCAGATTGGGAAATTTAGAGCCGAGAAGGCTGTAGAAACTAACGTAAAAGTAACCCGCCCAAATGCCGTTGAGAATTCTTTACTAACTGAGGCTCCTAAGTTATGTTTTTCTTCACCTGTGACTTCCTCACAAACATATTGTCTCCTTGTCTAAAAAGTGTACAGGGGCGCCTGGGTGGCTCGGTCGTTAAGCGTCTGCCTTCAGCTCAGGTCATGATCCCAGGGTCCTGGGATCGAGCTCCGCATCGGGCTCTCTGCTCGGCGGGAAGCCTCCTTCTCCCCCTACCATTCCCTCTGCTTGTGTTCCCTCTCTCGCTGTGTTTCTCGCTGTCAAATAAATGAAATCTTAAAAAAAAATAAATAAATAAAAAATAAAGAAATAAAAATAAAAAGTGTACAAACTGCCTGCTGTGACCCTTTCTCCCGGTCCCAATTTCATTATTGGGCTTCCCTGTGCATGTAATACAACTCTGGCTTTTTCTCCTGTGAATCTGTCTCTCGTCCATTTTACTCTCAGTCCAGCTGGAAGACTGTCGGGGGAGAGAAGACTCTTCCTTCCCTTCATTCATTCAGCACCTACTGTGTCCCCAGAGCCCTGGGGGTTCAGCAGCAGACAAGACGGACGCCCCTGGGCCCTCCCAGCTCCCTCTCCAGGAGAAGTCACGTGGGAAGCAGCTTCCCACACGGTCCCATTAATTCCTTCACTGCCACGTGCACCAAGGTGAGTTGGTGGTGGGGCGGTGACCAGCGCTGGGGCTCAGGGCTATCAGAAGGCACCGGAAGCCTCTGGCAAGACCAGGGCAGAAATCCCGCAGGGAGCCGACTTCCACCCCGCGCTGCCAATGCCGTTCTCCCACGGGACCCTCTCAGGACTCTGTGCGAAGAGCCAGCCCGTTCTTATGGCCCCAGAGGAGAGGAAGGTCAGAAAGCCAGAACCGAGGACAAGAACAAGGGGGCGGGGGCCGTGACTGCCACCACAGGTCACTACAGTCAATACAGGTGACTGCCAAAGGAGGGCTGGCTGGGCCCTGACCCCCTGGGGGATTCCCGTAGCAGCTGCTGACATCTGGAAGAAATTCCAGCACATGTGAGTTGCACGCTTGCGGTCACCCTCGTTGACCTCGGTTACAGACGAAGGAAGGGATGCCCGGAGGCTCTTAGAACAGTCTCTAAACGGTACAGCTAGTGACAGTTTCAGAATTCAAACCCGGGGCGATCTGATTGCCGAGCATTTGCCCTCTCCCGCCCCACGCTGCAACCCCCACATCACATGGGGGGAGCAAAGAAACAGGTCCTCCCTCCAGCAGGGTCCTGGCCCCCTTTGGCTGGCCCAAGCTGGGATCTCTGCAAAAGACACCCGGGCGCTCTCCCCGGGGCCCCCCAGGGACCAGCAACCTCCGGGGTTTGGTGGGAATGAGAGGAGGGAGTAAGGGAACCCTCTGCTGAAGGCCCAGGCTCACTCAGCCAGTGCTGGCCCCCTACTAACACACCTTCTTTAATGACAGGAAAGTGCTTTCCAATGACTCGCACAGGAGGTGTCTTTATCTTTTCTCTTTTAATTTTTTGTATTACGTTACATTAGTCACCATACAGTATATCGTTAGTTTTTGATGTAATGTTCCGTGATTCATCGTCTGTGGATAAGGCCCAGCGCTCCATGCCACACATGCAAGGAGGCGTCTTCTGTGACGTCGTGAGCTCGGGCTGCAGGATTAGAGAGCAGGCGGGGTCTATTACACTCCCCAGGTGTGCTCGGCTGGCCCTGCCCCGTGTCTCCGGGGCAGCAGGACCCTGAAGACTCTGAGCCCCATGGAGAAGCCAGGAGGCAGCCGGCAGGGCTCTGAGTTCCGAACCTGAACCTGCCCGTGCCAGCCGTGGGAACTTGAGCCCTGCAGCGAGGATCCCCTTACGCTGTCCATCACTCAGTGGGTACTTCCACAAATACTTGCCGGACAGGGGATCGGAAGGTGTGGCTCCAACCCCAAAGCATCTCACGCCGGGGGGCGGGGGGGGACAGCTGGAGGACCATTTCCCCCTCTCCAGTGTGACCCCTGGGTGAGAACAGCCCTGAGCTAGCCACATGGTCCCTGACCCCAAGAAGCCATCCAGGGCCACGTGGCCATGGACAAGTCACAGGCCCTCAGCTTCCTCGCCTGTAAGATGAAGGGGGGACGCAGAGTTGAGCGCAGATCACAGCCTCCGCTGCCCCCCGCCCTCCAGCTGCCAGGGGAGGGGTTGCAAACATTTTCTATAAAAGCGAGAGGCTTTAGGGCCTCAGCAGCAAGGACTTGACTCTGCTGTTGTAGCTCAAGAGGAGCCGGTGTATAAAGGAATGGGCACAGCTCTGCCCCAGAAAAGTCACCTCCAAGATCAGGCAGCGGGCCACATCTGTCCCCAGCCCGTCCTTTGCTAACCCCTGCCTTAAAGGGACCCCAAAATACTGCTGGACTCTGGTGGTGATAAAGGAGATTTGAACACAAAGGTCTCTGTGCCTGGACGAGACGGGATTCTTTTAAAACCAAGACAACCCCCACGAGGGCATGAGGCAAGCACTTGCCTCTATCAGACCGAACTCCGAGCTGGGTGATGCTGGAGGAGTCCCCCCACCGTTCCAGGCCTCATCCTCCCACCTGTGAACTTTCCAAAGACGCCCTCTGGGACAGGCACGGCAGCCAGTGGGGTCCCCTGGTGAACAGCCCCAGAGCACTGGCACCAAGATCTGCCCCCCACGAAGGACTCAGAGAGGTGAAGCAACGTGCCTGGCATCCCATTGTCCAGAATGGGATTGGAACCCGGTTCTTGGGCACCAGAGGCCGGAGCGCCTGTCTCCACCCACGTCTCTCCTGGGATAATTCCAAGGGCCCTTTGGATCCACGTCTCTGAGTCCGGGGAGGGTGGAGGACCCCACAAGCGAGATGAGAAGGACAGCAAAGGGGAGTCTGAGTTGCCCCTCCCACTCCACAGCTATGTGCCAGGCTGTGATCTCAATTACGGGCGGTAAACAGATGAGGAATCGGGCCCAGAGAGGAACAGAGACTTGCCCAAGGTCACGCAGCCAGTAAGTGGGCACCAGGACATGAACCGAGGCCTGTTGGACCCCATGCAGGGGGCTCGGTTGACTTCTCTGGCCGTGCTCTTCCTCTCCTTTTTTGTGCTCAGAGAGGGGCTGAGCCAGAGAAGACAGTCTGCAGGTGGCATAGAGGTGAGACCCCAGGAAGGTGGCACCCCACCCCTGGCGCCCTCTCTTGAGGGCACCCCCGAGCCCACAGGTGTCCGTGAGTCCAAGCTAAGAACCATCGACAGTGGGCTGGTCCAGCGCCCGGGGAGCGTCCTCAGCTGCCAGGAAATGCCCGGAGGTCTTGAACTTCTGAACCCTTTCACCTCCACCTGAACCCAACGAAATAGCCTCTTGGCTGTTATGACTTTACAGCCTTGATTGTAAATTCTTCCTTGATCCCACTTTATGGCCGCAGGGCAAACACCTGTGCCCGGGGCGTAGCCGTGGGGGACAGCACCGCCGACTTTATAAAGTGGCGTGGGGCCCAGCTGGGAGGCCTCCCGCAGCCGCTCCGGCGGGAGGCCCCTGCAGTCCCCAGGGGAGAACAGGCGCCTGGCCCAGGCCGGCCCCCCACAAGGCCCGGTGGAGCCCCGACCGCAGACCAGCAGCCCCAAATCCTGCCAGAGCATCGCAGCAGCTGCGGGCCTCTTCCTGCCGGCTGTCCCCTGGGACGTCGAACGACCCTGAGAAATGAGCCGGGTTGTGAGACGATCTTCCCTCTACAGAGAAGGGGCCTGTGGCCCAGAGAGGGGGCATGTCCAAGCCCACACGCGCAGGCCAGCCAGAATGAGAGCTCAGAACCAGAGCTCTGACCCCACACGTTCTTCTCTCCCAAACTGGCATCCATGGGGCGGCCTATGTCAGCAGAATAGGGTCGGCCTCACGGCACCCCGAGCCATCCCGGGGCAGCCCTTTGCAGCACACGCTGGTATCGCACAGGTGTTCGTGAAGCACCCCACACGCTCTGATGATGAAAGGAAGCCTCGCCACCCCTGCCTCCCACGGGAGGACCGTGCATCAGCACCCACTACCCCCCGACCCTCCCGCCTGTGCCCTGGCGAGTTTGGAAGGGGGGCCAAGCCTATGCGGCCCTGCCCCTTTATCTTCCCAGGCTCCTGAGAGCCACACGTCCGTGGGGGGCACGAGCCCCCTCCTGCTCCTCCCTGGGGAGCCCAGTCCGTGGAAGGGTGCAGGGAAGGGGTGAACGCATGGGGTGGGCTGTCAGACTCCGGCATCGGGAGTGAAGCCACATCCTCCCAGCTCAGCTCAATCAGTAAAGAAGATGCTGTCCTGGCCGGGCTGCCTTCCTCCTCATCTTACTCGCAGGCCAGAAGGCTCGGGGTGGCAGGCGCTAGCATGTTTGGGGGATAGTGGGGGCCCGGACCTCGACAGCCGTCCCTCCTTAGGTCTCTGTGTAATGTCCACGACTCCTTGGCTATGGAGTCTTTGGAGGCCCTGACTTGTGACTGACCAGAAGCAAGCAGCCCAGGGGACGGAGGACAAGGCCCTAGGAGCGGGGACCAGGGAGCAGCCAGAGATAGACTGCGGCCAAGACTGCAGCCTTGGAGGCGGGCAGCGGTGAGGTCGGGCCCTGCTCTGGGTTTGGGAGCTCTGTTCCAGCTTCCACTCCCCAGCCTGACTTGCTGGCCCTCTTCGTCCTATCCCTTCGGCTTTCTGGACTCAGTGTGAATGGGGTAAAGACAGGTCCCTGAACCAGAGGATTTCGGGAGATTGGTTCAGGGCTGAGATCCAGACTCTGTGCCTTTTCCTTTAGTCCTCAACCCGGGCTGCGCTCGAGAACCTCTGCTGAAAGCTCTCACAGAGCTCGATGCCCAGGTCCCATGGCTGCGGAGCTGTCAGGATGCCTCACCCCCAGCGAGGGAACTTGACTTTGAAGCCTCAGCAGGGCCGGAGCTGGGAGGATGAGGAGAGGTATCCCATATGAGAAGCATTCATAAATGTCAGCTTTTGGGCGCCTGGGTGGCTCAGTGGGTTGAGCATCTGCCTTCGGCTCAGGTCATGATCCCGGAGCCCTGGGATCGAGTCCCGCATCGGGCTCCCTGCTCATTGGGGAGTCTGCTTCTCTCTCTGCCTCTCTCTCACGAATAAATAAATAAAATCTTGAAAAAAGAAAGAAAGAAAGAAAGAAAGAAAGAAAGAAAGAAAGAAAGAAAGAAAGAAAGAAAGAAAGAAAGAAAGAAAAGAATGTCAGCCTTTATGATCAGTGATTCACTGTGCATGTCCCATTTCCAGGGCAGGGGTGCCTGGGTCCAGAGCCGGGTTACCTGCCTGCTAGATGGGTGCCTGTGGGTGACTCCTTCCCTAACACTGGGGACATTGAGGGTAGTGTTGTCCCGGTAGTGAATGCAAGTGCCCACCACGGTGTGAAGCAACAGGAGGTATTCAGCCCCTTTCCTCCGGTGTAGGGTGCCCTGGCGCCCACTGTGCCGGTCCAGGCCGTGGTGGGGCATCAGATGCTAAGTTCAGCGGTGGATATGCCCCGGGGACCGACACCTGTTTCCTCGCCCTGCCTACCGTGCAGAGTTGAGCACAAGAATGTGAATGCACATCATAGAGCTGGAATTACCTTTCTGGGGCACGGCCCGAGGCCAGGGGAAAGACCAGAGCTCCCGGGCCCACTGGGAGATTGCATCTGAGGCTTTGGTCCCAGCACGAGCGCCCTGAGCAAAGGTCACCGGCTCTCCACATCAGAGTCAACATCGAAACTTCCTCTTCCAGGTAGAGCTCCTCTTTGCCCCTGTCTCAGGGTCCAGGAGGAGAAAGAGGAGTGACCTCGGAATCAGGCAGACCTGCCCTGCTTCCCGGCCCCGCTGCCTATCAGTGAAGCCCCGCCCCTCACAGGCCTCAGTTTCCCCATCTGTAAGACGAGCACAGGTCCCTAGGGCAGGGGTTCATCTTAAGGATCAAGATGCTTTGCAAGGAGCTTGGGTGGGTCAGTAGTTAAGTCTCGGGATCAAGCCCGGTGTCGAGCTCTCTGCTTAGCGAGGAGCCTTCTTCTCGCTCTTCCCTCTGCCTGCCACTCCCCCTGCTAATGCTCTCTCTCTCTCCCCCTCTGTCAAATAAATAAATAAGATCTTTTAAAAAAAGGATCAAGATGCTTTGCAGGAACATGCAAAACCTTCCAGAAACCCTGAGACAAGGCCATTGTCTTAGCTATGGCACCGGGAGGGAAATGACTTCGTCTTTCACAACCTCAATTTCTCTATCTGTAAAATGGGTATAATGATATGTACCCCATAGGGGTGTTGTTAACATTCAGGGAGACAATGTCAGTAAAAATTAGGGCACTGCCTGGCACGTAAGAAGGGCTCAGTTCACAGTAGATCATAACATTGTCACTGTGGCTGGTCCCATGGCGCCGCCTTCTCTCTGCCCCTCCTCTGCAGGTCAGGCATGGCCATCTCCTCTCTGTGGTCGAAGACAATCTTTGGAGCAGAGGATCAAAGGCCTTCAAGGGGGCTCAGCCTCTGGAACCCCCTGGGGGGTGCCCCCAGCCCCTGGGAATGAAGCCATCAGAATACAAGGACTCGTGGCCCGGATTGGCTCATTGTTCGGCCTGGCTGATAGGAGTCCCTCCACCCGGACCTCTCGGCATCCGTCCTCACAAATCAATAACTGCTTACCTTGGAGGAGTTTTAATTAGTTAGCGCCTGCTGAGTGCTCTGCTGATAACCTAGCCTGCGATTCACGCGAAGGGTCTGCCTTATGGTTGCTAGTTTTACTATTATTGCTGTTGTTATGAGATCCTCATTCCCAGAGCCACATAGCTGGCTTTCTAAAAAAGACCTTGGGCTTGAGCCTCCTTCCCAGAAATCTGGGGAGAGGGAAACTTCGCCCCTCCCCCGTTCACTGTACTGTCCACACAGCGGAAAGAGGCTTCCTTCCCCACCAGGAAACCACCAGCCCACTTGGTCTCTGCTCTCCCGAGCCACAGAGTCACCTGGGCTCTCTGACCCTGGCGATGAGGCTCAGCCCCCCTCCATCGGCCACCTGAGGAGAACAGGAGAGAACATTTATTAAGCGCCTATTGTGTACCAGCCACGATGCAGTGTGCTTACTGTCAGGACCTCCTCTGGCCTTCAGGACAGAGGCCAACACAGGCCCTGTTTCCCCTGTGTTTCCCCAGGGGAACTGACTAGGGCTCAGGGAGGTCAGGGTACTTGCTCAAGGTCATGGCGTCAGCAGGGAGGGAAATGTGGAGCTGAACACGGGTGTGTCTTTCTGGCTCGCACTCTCCTAAGCCCCCGGAGCACCTTTTCTGGCCTTGGCCAACCAACTCTCCTCACTCTGTTTCCATCCTTGTCAGGGTCTCCAGGACCTCAGCCCCCCTGCTTGTCTTGCCTGCTTGCAAACCACCCAAGGAGGGTCCAACCCCGGGACACTCCATGAGTGCGATGTCCCCATGCAGGGCTCCTTTGGAGAGCCACCTAATCCAGCCAGGACAACATCGGTCACCTGCTGGGGGGGACCCCAGAGCTGAGTCCCGGAGGATGTGTGTTGGGGCTCAGGGAGAAAAGGAGGGAGGGCTCTCCAGAGAACCAGAAGAGCAAGGGTCCGGGCAGGAGGGCCGTGAGAGCACAGTGCCTGGGGGAGGGGGTGGGCCCAGTATCAGCAGGTAACGGGCGATGGGCTTCCCCACGGGCTCAGTGACCCCCACCGGGCCACTCTGTGACTTTGAGCAAGCTCCCCAAACTTCTTCCTTCCCAATGTGTGAAAACCCATTAATAATAACACACGGAGCTTGGAGAGCCTGCGGGCTGTCTTCGGATGAGGGAAAGCATTATCATATTAACTAATTACATGAATTAAAATGAATTAATTAAATAAATGGCTTAATGAGATTAGTGCATTTGTTGTTTAATTATCCATTACCGCTATTGATAACAGTGACGTGTTCTGCACTCATGACAGGGGACGGGTCTGTCCGCGAGCAGTAGAACGTAAAACCATCGTGGGGTCACACAGGTGGGGGACGGACGGGGGACAGAGGAGGCTGCAGCTCCCCGGGCCTTGCCCCAGAAGACCCTGATGAGAGAAAAGTCAGGATGCGGTCAGCCCGCCCTCAGGGTCTGGTTTCCTCACCTGCAGCAGGGGCAGGGGCTGCCCTGCGTCCGCGGGCATCCGCGATCCTGGGGTACAGTTTCCACAACGTCGAGAAATCCTTCCCTATCCGTCTTCGTATCTCCCTGGGGCGCGGAGGGCCCACAAGGGTCTACTTTCCAGCTAAGACTTGCAGCTCCTTCAGTGTGAAAACTGCCTCCGCCCCGAGCAGCCCCCGGACCTCTCCGCGTGGGCTGCGCTGGGACCCGATGCTGTGCAGGATCCCGCAGGCGATGGAGGAGGAGCTGTGGGGGCGTCAGCCCGGGAGGCCCCAGCCTCAGGGGAGGGCCTGGCAGGGTCTCCAGGCCAAGAGGAGCACCTCTCCCTAATTATTATCTCCCCTCAGCTGGTCAAGGGCCACAGCCACAATGTAGCCCGGAGTGCCGCTGACCATCTGTGTCTTGTCCTGGTCCGCCACAGGTGAGGGTCTGAGGAACCGTGAAGCCGAATTCCAGGGGTTCTCGACTATTCTGTCATCCTGAGGATTGCCTTCGAGGACCACTCGCAGTCCCCCATGCCTTTGCCTGTGTTCCTGCAAAGATTTATGTGCGGGTAGTTTATTTGGGGATGGGATCCAGGAAGGAGTGAGGATTTGTGGGAACAAACACAGGAAAGAAAGCAAGGCAGCATAAGGACCTAGGATCCTTTAGATAAGAGTTTGGCCACCTTACGGAGGACTAGGGTATGGGTCCCGAAGTTCCTTCTAGAGCCTTCTGGGTTAGGTTCAGAGCCATCTGCCCCAGGAAATAAAGAGGGAAGTATCTCTCCACCGGTCCTGTCTCCCACTGGTCTAGAATCAGCCAGTGGGGTGTCAGCTGCCTTGCACATTCGGGCGGGGCTGGGGGGCTTCCG
>JAQQSY010001187.1:0-14562 GCA_028646535.1 Procyon lotor | reverse complement strand
ACCTGAGCTGAAGGCAGAGGCTTTAACCCATTGAGCCACCCAGGCGCCCCTCACCTTGTAGTTCTTATCAAAATTTTACCTTATACAATGATTTCTTTTTTGTTTACCATTTATTATCTGTCTTTAGCTATAGACAAAGATTAAAGATTTTATTTATTTGACAGAGAGAAACACAGTGAGAGAGGGAACACAAGCAGAGGGAATGGTAGCGGGAGAAGCAGGCCTCCTGCCGAGCAGGGAGCCCGATGCGGGGCTCGATCCCAGGACCCTGGGATCATGACCTGAGCCAAAGGCAGACGCTTAACGACTGAACCACCCAGGTGCCCCTGGACAGAACACTTCTTGAGGACAGGATTTTGTTTTTCCTATTGACCACCAATCTTCAGCACCTACCTTAGTCCCTGGCCTGTAACAAGTGCTAAATAAATACTCATCAATGAATGATTTAAGAAGTGTTGAATAAAACCTACATTCCGCATCCCACCCCCAAAACATGAATTCAAATGGTATTTGGTCATGTGTTCATCTTGAACTCATATTTGCAAGTGGAAAGGAGTCAGATTCAAACTACAGGTATGATGTGGTCAATGGCAAAAAAACTTCCTGGCCTTGATTCTGCTATTATTGACAGATGTTCAACACAGAAAACCATAGAAGCAAGTAGGCATTTCTCCAAAGAAAGCATTTTTAAACTGTATGGAAGTTTCATTTGAGAGGCTGCTGGACCAAACACCCTGGTTATTACTCAGCGAGGTAAAGTCCTTCAGCCAGAGGGGATCTGGCAAAGTCACCGAAAGGAGAACTCCTCTCCCCAACTTTTTAAACTGTCCACCTTCAATCAGAGACTTTAGGCTCAAATCAAAGAGTGATAAATAATTCATTTAAGCTCAGAATTTTAAACTGTTGGAGAACCAACTAGTGCAGTTTTGGGGAAATAAAAGGCAGGCACTGGTGGGGTGAGGAACCTGGAGAAGGGAAATCTGGTGGGGGTAGGTGGGTGGTGGACTAGCATTGATTAAGGATGAGTTTTTTCCAGATGCTTTAACATATTTTTGTCTAAATCTTGCAGCAGTTCAGCTAGATAAGTAGTGGTATCTCCATATGAATGACCAGAAGATGAAGAAGTGAAACATCTTGACCAAAGTGACACAGCTCACAAGCAGAAGGACTGGAATTCCTCCCCCGGCTCCCAGGGGTTCCCAAGCCAACATATTTTCTACTGTACCAAACATGCAGGGTCAATCAGGAGAGGTCAACAACCTTTTAATTTGGGGTCTTAGGTACACTAAGCTCTGAGCAAAAGGGGGACCCAAAAAACCACACAGTCTTCCTCTACTTGTTGATATAGATGGGATATAAGCCCAATTCTTCCAAATTTTGAAATGACAAGAATCCAGGGATGCCAGTGATGGAATACATTGGTATGATGTTTCCAAATGTCAATTTTCCAAAATGTAGCAACAATCTCCTCAACAATCTCCTTATCTTATGACTCTGCAATTCTTCAAGGAAATCAGACATGATCAGAATCATGCATAAGAGTGACCATTGTAATGTTAAAAAGAAAGAAAGAGAGAAAGAGGGAAGGAGTGAACGAGGGAGGGAGGGAGGAAGGAAGGAAGGAAAGAAGGTAGGAAGGAAGGAAGGACCCAGCTGAAGGCAAGTAAAACTCTATTGTTTTTGCACAGTGTAATACTATGCAGCCATTTCAAATAACTCTTTGGAAAAATATATAATGATAGGGAAATGTAAAAAGTATATTTGTAAAATAAAAACCAAACAAAACAATATATATGTGGGAATGCAAGCTGGTACAGCCACTCTGGAAAACAGTATGGAGGTTCCTCAAAAAGTTGAAAATAGAGCTACCCTACGACCCAGCAATCGCACTACTGGGTATTTACCCTAAAGATACAAATGTCGTGATCCAAAGGGGCACGTGCACCTGAATGTTTATAGCAGCAATGTCCACAATAGCCAAACTATGGAAAGACCCTAGATGCCCATCAACAGATGAATGGATAAAGAAGATGTGGTATATATTTACAATGGAATACTATGCAGCCATCAAGAGAAACGAAATCTGGCCATTTGCAATGACGTAGATGGAACTGGAGGGTATTATGCTAAGCGAAATAAGTCAGTCAGAGAAAGACAATTATCACATGATCTCTCTGATTTGAAGAATTTGAGAGGTAAGGCGGGGTTTTGTGGGGGGGTGGGGGAGAGAAATGAAACAGGAAGGGATGGGGAGGGAGACAAACCATAAGAGACTCCTAGACTCACAAAACGAAGTGGTGGCTGGGAGGCAGGGGGGTAGGGATGAGGTGGCTGGGTTTTGGACATTGAGGAGGGTATGTGCTATGTTAAGTGCTGTGAAATGTGTAAGCCTGACGATTCACAGACATGTATCCTGAGGCAAATAATACATTATAAGTTAATAAAAATTAAACAAAACAAATCAAAGCAATATATATGAACTTGGATACTCTATTCTTCCTTTGTCACCACACAACAGAACTAGGATACTACTACTGCATTTGGCTGGACCCTATTACAGATTTAGGGGAAACAAAAGAGACAAATACAGAGAGGGATATGAACCAGAAAAGCCAGTCTGTGAATTGCAGCTTATATGTATTTGGCTGTTCAGGGCTGCCTTTTTCTCTAAACTTGGGCATGGGCAGAGGGCCTGTTTAAGCTGTTCATAGGAGAGTGCCCTCATGAATGAAAAATATAAGATTTCTTCATCTGCCTGCCTAAGGGCTCACATTCCAAGTGTCGTCCTCCTATCTGCCCACTGACCTCTACCTGTATGATCAATACAGGGAGCACCCACTCCTTTCAGAGAGGACCACACGACTGTAGACTGAAGACGCCGACAAGACAATATCAGAACAAGCACATAAAATGAAATGACTACTTTTAATCTATAACAACATAAAAATTCTTTTTTTTTTAAAGATTTTATTTATTTATTTAACAGAGAGGAGAGAGATCACAAGTGGGCAGAGAGGCAGGCAGAGGGAGAGGGGGAAGCAGGCTCCCTGTTGAGCAGAGAGCCCGATTTGGGGCTCGATCTCAGGACCCTGAGATCATGACCTGAGCCGAAGGCAGAGGCTTTAACCCACTGAGCCACCCAGGTGCCCCACAACATAAAAATTCTTATTTTCCAAAGGAAATTGCTAGGAAACTTCAATCTGAACAACTTAAGACTACGATATGAAAGGCAGGGAGCCTTGGATTGTGTTGTTTTCTGGAAGAATGACTGGTTAGCTCAGAGTAATGAATAGTTACTAGAATTTCAGTGTCCTCCCTCAGGAAACTAGACTGGAAATGCAATGTTAGTCATGTATGTAAATTTAATTTTTTAGTAGCCATATTAAAAAAAGTAAAAAGATGCAGGTGAACTTAATTTTAACGACATGTTATTTAACCCCATCTCTCTAAAATACTATCGTTCTAACATATACTAAATATGATCAATTATTGATGAGATGTTTTGCATTTCTGTTTTTGGTACCTCACCTTGGAAATCCAGTATGTATCTGACACTTCTGGCACATCTCAGTTCTGACTAGGCGCATTTCACATGTTCATTAGCTACGTGTGGCTGGTGGTTACATATTGGAGATAAGGTTCAGGCCAAAAGCTAGGCCTCTTGCACCAAGTAGCCAAGTTACGAATGTAAAGGAAAAATTCTTGAAGGAAATTAAAAGTGCTACTCCAGTGAACACATGAATGATAAGAAAGCAAGAGCTCTGTTGCTGATATGGAGAAAGTCTGAGGGTTCTGGTTAGAGCACAGCAGATACAACATTCCCTTAAGCTAAGGTCTAACCC
The DNA here is from genome assembly GCA_028646535.1 of Procyon lotor. Classification (NCBI taxonomy): domain Eukaryota; kingdom Metazoa; phylum Chordata; class Mammalia; order Carnivora; family Procyonidae; genus Procyon; species Procyon lotor. The sequence goes on along the minus strand of JAQQSY010001187.1, from coordinate 10,720 downwards.
AGAGCAAGGCCTTATTTAACTCTTTTCAATTCTATGAAGGCTAAGAGAGGGAAAGAAGCTGCAGAAGAAAAGTTCAAAGTTAGTATAGGTTGGTTTATAAAATTTAAGGAAAGAAGCCATCTCCAGAACATAAAGTGCAGGGTGAAGCAGCAAGTGCTGATGGAGAAGCTGTAGCAAGTACATGGATCCCAGAAGATCCAGCTAAGAATATTAATGAAGGTGGCTACACTAAACTACAGATTTTCAGTGTAGATAAAACAGCCTTCTGTTGGAAGAAGATGCCATTTAGGACTTTCATAGCTGGAGAGAAGTCAAGGCCTGGCTTCCAAGTTTCAAAGGACAGGCTGACTCTCTTGTGAGGGGCTAGTGTGGCTGGTGACTTTAAGTTGAAGCTAATGCTCACCATTCCAGAAGTCCTTATCCATCAGAGAAAGACAATTATCATCTGATCTCAATGATATGTAGAATTTAAGAAACAAGACAGAGGATCATGGGGGAAGAGAGGAAAAAATGAAACAAGATGAAACCAGAGAAGGAGATAAACCATAAGAGACTCAACGTTAGGAAACAAACTGAGGGTTGCTGAAGGGGAGGAGGGTGGAGGGATGGGGGAACTGGGTGATGGACATTGGGGAGGGTATGTGTTGTAATGAGCCCTGGGTATCATATAAGACTGATGAATCACAGACCTGTACCCATGAAAAAATAACACATATGTTAATTAATTGAATTCAAAAAAAAAAAAAACCATCTAATGAATAAATGAAAATAAACTATAAAAAGAATTATGCTAAATCCACTCAGGCTGAGTCCTATAAATGAACAACAAAGCGTGGATGATAGCGTATCTTTTTGCAATATGGTTTACTGAATATTTTAAGCCTACTGTTGAGACCTACTGCTCAGAGAAAAAGATTCCTTCCATAAGATTGCTGCTCATTGACAATGCACCCCGTCACCCAAGAACTTGATGGAGATGGACAATGAGATTGATGTTGTTTGCATGCCTGCGAACACAACATCCATTCTGCGGCCCATAGATCAAGGAGTCATTCTGACTTTCAAGTCTTAATTAAGAAATACATTTCATAAGACTGTAGCTGCCAGATAGTGATTCCTTTGATGGATCTGGGCAAAGTAAATTGAAATCCTTCCGGAAAGGACTCACCATTCTAGATGCCATTAAAAACATTTGTGATTCACGAGAAGAGGTTCAGATATCAACACGAACAGGAATTTGGAAGAAGTTGATTCCAACCCTCGTGGAGGACTTTGAGGGGGTTAAGCCTTCAGTGGAGGAAGTAAGTGCAGGTGTGGTGGAAATCATAAGAGAAGTAGAATGAGGAGTGGAGCCTGAAGAGGGGACTGGGTTGCTGCGGTCTCGTGAGAAAACATGAATGGATGAAGAGTTGCTTTTAACTGATGAACAAAGAAAGTGACTTCTTGAGATGGAAACTACTCGTGAAGATGCTGTGAAGACTGTTGAAATGACACAAAGCACTCATATTCATATTCATTCATATTCTAAATATGACATAAGTCTAGTTAATAAGTTTATCATGTAAATTTAGAGTTTGAGAGGACTGACTCCAATTTGGAAAGAAGTTCTGTTATGGGTAGAATGCTATCAAACATCATTGTGTGCTACAGAGAAACTGTTCGTGGAAGGGAGAGTTGATCGATGTGGCAAGCTTCATCATTGTCTTATTGTAAGAAATTGTCACAGCCACCCCAACCTTCAGCAACCACCACCCTGATGGTCAACAGTGTTCAACATCAAAGCACTCCAACCAGCAAAACCATTACAACTCACTGAAAGCTTAGATGATGGTTAGCAGTTTGTAGTGAGAAATTATTTTTTAATTAAGGTATGTACATTTTTTTTCAACATAATACTATTGCACACTTAGGCTACAGTATAGAGTTAACAAACATTTTATATGCATTGGAAGCCAAAATATTCATTTGACTTGCTTTGTTGTAATATTCCGTTTATCGCAGAGGTCTGGAACTGAACCTGCAACATCTCTAAGGTATGTCTGTATGCCATGATGAATTTTCCCATTTATCAGTTTAATTTATGTTTCCCCCTAGGAGGCAGAAATTCTTGTGTGTAAAACATTGTTCTAGACCCTGGGTATAAAGCACTAAACCAAAATTTATAAAATGTCCCTGCCTGCCCAAGGGAAGGACACTGAAAATAAACAAATGAATGAGCAGACCTACTGTATCATATATAACATTCTTCCATGGTCTATCATCTCATAAATCATTTAATGAGAAAAGGAATGAAGAAAAACAAAAGAGGTAAGCAAATAAAACACAGTGTGGGAAAGGTAGGGTCTCCTGGTTTTTTTTTTTTTTTTTGGTCTCTTGTTTTAAGCAGGATGCTGAGGGAGGATTTCACTGCTGATGCTTGGATTGATGCAAATGAAGTTAAGGAACAAGCCATGAAGATATCTCAAGGAAGTGAATTTCAGGCAGGAAGAATAGTAGCTATTAGGACATTTACTGAAATGGAGAAGTATTTGGAGAAAGCCGAGTAGCGGGAGGTAGGAATCAAGATTTCAGTTGGGCCATTCAAAAGTTGAGATGCCTACCCAGCAGGGATGATATTAAAAAGTATCAACAGATGTTCAGCAGACACTGACCAATCAGAAAGGATTTTTCACTATTTGGAACTTATGGCACATATAAATCAATGGTAACACCATAGTGACACATCCCAGTGAGTGTCAGCTCTGCCTATGGGATGTCCAAGGTGAGACATGTGATTCTGGGAGTTAGGAGAGGGTCAGTGCTGGAGATGAGTAGTTTAAGACCATGGGATTGATGAGACCACCAAGAGAGAGGGTGTAGACATTTACAAGTGAAAAGGCTGAGGATTGAGAAGAACAGCCTGTAGTGACCATTGAAGTAGAGGAAAATAAAGAAAGGGTGGTATCCTAGCACCAAAGGAAGAATGTATTTCAAGGAGAGAGCAATCTGTGGTGACAAATGCTGCTTCAGGGTTAAGAAGAGCACTGAGGACTGATCATTGGATTGGGATGTGAAGGTTATTGGCTTTGACAAGGACAGTTTTAGGGGAGTTGCAGGAATATAAGCCTGCTTGGAATGTGTTCAAGAGATGACTGGAGCAGGAAAGTCTAATGAACTCTTTGCCAATGGTATGCCGTAAAGGGGAGCAGAGAAATGGGGCTGGAGTGGGAAAGGGATGTGGGGACAACCAAGATTTGTTCACTATTTGTTTCTTTGTTCCAGTGGAGTAAAACTACAGTGTTTGCTTATTGATGGGATGGGAGGGGATTGATAAGAAGCTACCGCAGGACAGATCTTTGAGTAGGTGAAAGGAAATTGAATAGAATACAGAATAGAACATAGATAGGGACCTAGTTCATCCTTCACACCAGGGAAGGCAGAGTATGTGGGCACAGATGTGGGACTGGTAGAGTTGGTGGTGGAGAATGTACAAGTTCTCTTCTTATTGCTTCAACTTGCTCAGTGAAATACAAAGCAAGATCATGGTATTCGGAAGGAGCTACTCCAAGATGCTCTAAGTGTGTCTCTCTCATAAGCAGAATTATGGGCATTTTAAATTATCTTCTTTTGACATTTGTAGTGTTGGCTTCTCTCTATCCAACTGGTAATATTATACATTTTTTCTTAGTAATAGGTGTCTATTCCCAGTGCCCTCCTTTTCTGTTGCCCATAAAGGTGATCCTGACCAGCCTGCAACTTACCAGTTGTATGTCCTTGAACTAGTTACTTACATTTCTTTGCGTCTTAATTTCTTTATTAGTAAAATGGGGATGATAATGTTTGTGCTATTTAAACTGCTGGGTTGGAGGAGTATTAAATGAGAAAATGTACGCAAAAATAATTTTAAAAGAATCAGCATGGATATAAAATGTTCTTATTGTGGTTATTTCTGGTCTTGGTAGGAAAGTCTGAGGCAGGTGCAGAGTCTAAGAATAGGCTGGAATCATCAATCCACCTCTTACGAGCTAAGTCTTAAGAGCAAAAACTACTTTTCTTACTCCAACAGTGCTGCATCCTTTTATCAAGTGTCTAATTAAGATTAAAAGCTTTGTGCTCAACTCTAGAAAACAAAATATGGAGCATGTTTCCTTTGCTGTTGCATTAAGTTAACTTTATTATTTGATACTCTAAGTTAACATGTTTCCTACTGAGCTAGGTTTTGCTTTTTGGTTTCAGATACATCAATTATGACACTTACCCAAATTTTTGCATTTGTATTCAAAACCACCCAGAGAATATATAGCCATGATTATTCTATTGTTATTTTTTTAAAATTACTATGATCGCATTGTTAGATAGGCTTCAGCACATGGGCCCTGCAGGCTTGTCATCATTAGACACATTCATAGAAATCTATAAATAAAAAAAAAAAATCACCAGATGAAGATAAAACCACTTATTTAAGACACTTTGTATGAATTAAGTAATGATAGTGGAGTCACATAACTCTTCCGCGAGTGCAATTCTGAACTGCTTTTGTGTTTCTTGGCATTTGAATATTTCATTGTCAGCCTCGAAGATTATAAAATGAAAAGACAAGGACTGTGTTTTTGTTGTTGTACAATGTGTACACTGTTGAAGATAAATGCTCATTAATCTTTGCTCTCAACTTATTTATACCCTCTCCTTTTTTATTGTAAGACCGTTTAACCCCAGCGTTAAAGAGCATTTGGAAAAATGAGAAAAACACCATCATCTCATCATCTGAATGTAACTATTTTCCTTTTTGTGTATTCTTGGTGCCTCTCTGTTCTTTCACATATAGAGCTTTCCGGGGTCACGATAGTATGACGTATACACTTTTGAGAATGAATTTTTAGAGTTGCATTTAAAAGGGGGTGCTTTTTGGGTATCGAAAAATTGCTCAAGTTTTTCCCTTTTGTTAAAACTAGATTGTGTTAGAAAAACTGTGAGATCAGAAGACCTTACAGTGAGGAAAACCCCTCTTGGTGGGGGGCCAGGTGCAGGAACTGATGTGGTTATGGCTGATGTCTTCTCAGGTGGTCCTTGATTAAAATTTTGAGTATTTTTGGCTTTGATTTTGATGAAAATCTTATGATTCATACTACCTCAAACTAATTTTCAACAATGGAATGTATTTCTCAACTGCTATCTCTGATTTCACGTACCATCGAGTATCAACATTATGGCAGATTGATTGCAAATATGACCCCAAATTTTCATCTCTCCTTGTATCCACACCCTTGCAATATGACTTTGCAGCCAGTCCTTGGAATCTGGGTGGACTTTTATTATGCTTTGGCCAGTGGAAGGCAGTGGAAGTGAGGGAATGTCAGCTCTGAGCTTAGGACTCAGAGATTGTGTGCCTATCCACACTAGCCTGGGCTAGCCTGCCAAGGTGTAAGAGACCAGGTGTATGGATTAGGGCCAAGGCAGCCCAATGGAGGCTCAGCCCCAATCCAACCACAGCTGACCACAGATGCATGAGTGGTGAATCCAGTCAATCTGAGTTGAACCAGCCCAGATGAGCTGAACCACCCATCTGAGAAATCATTCATGGCTGTTGCTATTTTAAGCCACTAAGTGGTGAGTGATTTATGGTACAGGATTAGTTTGGTAATATGTAACTGATAAAAAAGTTCTACCACACTTTGACATTTTGGACAATTCTAATTTTCCCCTTGGGTTTCTCTTTTAACATTAAGTTGCAGAATTGGAGTGGAAGGAACATGCCTTGCTCCTCACTACCATCACCCATGTTCAACTAAAGGCCAAAATTCACGGAGCCTAGAGATGGACTGAAAAGTGCTTCAACTCTCTTGAATGCTTGAGCGCAGACTACCCGAGGGCTTGCATGCCGCTTCCTTCAAGGAGCTGAATGTGAGGTAAGACTGCTTTTATTTTCTATTTTCTCTTTTTTATCCAATCTATCAAGCCTACAATCTCTTTGCAACAGATTTTCAAGTGAGCAGGAAGCTAGAAAAGATAAATAAAAGTTTGAGTAGTATTGTTACAGGAGAAATGCTCTGTATGGCTGCAAGGTAACATCTAATTAACCTCAGACGCAGGCAAGGCCCTTGATAATAGAAGTTCCCAGTTCACAAGGAACTAACAAACCACCTGAAATTCAAGCAATTCACCTTTCTGTAGGGGGAGGTTCTGCTGTCGTTATTTATTTTCCTTCTAATTTTAAATGGTTTAGGATATACATGCACCTTCCCCCCACCCCCAACATGGTGTTTCTCAGTGCAGCATAGGTATAAGAAATTCCTTATAAGAAATTATGTTGTTGGGGCGCCTGGGTAGCTCAGTGGGTTAAAGCCTCTGCCTTCAGCTCAGGTCATGGTCTCAGGGTCCTGGGATCCAGCCCCGCACTGGGCTTTCTGCTCAGCAGGGAGCCTGCTTCCCCCTCTCTCTCTGCCTGCCTCTCTGCCTACTTGTGATCTCTCTCTCTGTCAAATAAATAAGTAAAATCTTAAAAAAAAAAAAAAAAAGGAAATTATGTTGTTGCATGGGCTTGGGCATCTCAGAGGTTAAGTGAGTTCCCAGAGACAGCAACAACCCTTCAGCAAACAGCAAGAATAGCAGAGCCAATCCTGTCTGCTATGTGGCACTGAGTTCCTGATTTCTTCCTAATATGCCCTGGTGGGGAGGTTGATTAAGTTATTTGAGGACGAGGAAGAATGGACTTAATCTGCTCTTCCTTCATTTTCGAACATTTATTTTATGTTTCATTGTAAAAACAGGCATGATTATTTTTAGAAAAATAGCAAAATACAGAAAAAAACAGAAGGAAGAAAAGTAAACCCTCATAATCCTATGAATAGTTTCGGGGGGTATTCATTTCCAGTCTTTTAAATTATTTTCTATACATATTTGGAAATGCAAATAAATAAACAAACAGAAGGTATTCATATAAATAAGGGTTAGGGCAAAGTCTGAAATTCAAGTGGATTTAGAAGACAAGCACATGGCCATTCCTTTGTCTGAAGAGTAAGGATAATCCTGATTTCATGCGGTGGGTGGTGGCGAAAGCAGAGAGTAGGTCAATACCCGGCAGAGGGCAAAACTCACTACTAATCACAATACATGGAACAAACATTAGTCTGGAGATTTGTAAGTGCAGGCACAATTCTAATCACCTTCTCTGTATCAACTCACTTATAATTCCCAACAACCCTGCCACTAATAATAGTAATAACTATTACCCTCATTTACACCAGAGGATATGTTAGGTAACTCGCCCAAGGGGGGCGCTGGGATTCAAATGCACAAAATCTGTTCATGGTGTCCTTGCTCTTAAATGCTATGCGATTATTTCATTATTTTCTTTATTATAATTATGGGTCTGGACTCCCCCCAGGGCTCCCAACACCTTGATCATTTAGAGGGAGCCCATTTGGCACAGCTGTGGAGAATTTCACGTCCCCCTTGCAATCATTTATTGGCTTAAAAGCATGTTCCTTTAAAACTGAAATCTGAGTGTCATTTATCACCATTCATTTGCGTTATAGCCTGTCAGTACCTTTTCTTCTCTCCACTTTTCTTTCAGAACACAATAAATTATATTCAAATGGCAGTCATGGAGGAAACTCCCCTTTCCTTCCTCATCCACAAAGCTGATCGATGGGCGCTAAAGCCCCGGGGAAGCAGCATCTGTTGTAACTCAAGGATCCCCTCTCGAGCGGAGGATGAAATTAACAGACGCGGAGCAGTTTGCAGCTCAACATTTGTTCAAGTCTGGCACATGCACACATCATTAGCAACTATATTTGAGGAGCAAGATCAAGAAGGTGAGGAGGAGAGTGGGTCTGATTAAAGGGATATTCAAGGAAGAAGAAATTCAGAGCGTATACGTAAAGCTTCATAGCTAAAATGAACGAACTGGAGAGCAGAGCCAGGGACACTGGATAATTTTGCTTTTGCAACTTCCCAAACAGAGTCATTTCATGCCGTGAATTCCCCAGAGCACTCACCTCTCTTCCTTGAGCTCCATGGGCTGTCTCACCATTAAAATTCGAGGGCAAAGATTTTGCTGTCCTCTTCACTACTGTAATCTGGGCTCATAGTAGATAAAATTAAATATTCATGGAATAAGTTAATGTATACTTGCTCAAAGCTTGCCTTGACCTGAGCCAGGCAAATAAGGTCTGAGATGTTCAGCAGGAATCAAAAGCAATATGCGTATGCCAAAAGAATGGCGTCTCCCAACCAAAATTTCTTGTTAATTAAAGTGTCCTGAATTAGTGGTGAAATCTTATTGAAATGCCTCTCATGTGCCCACCATTACTCTAGGCCACGAAGGAGATACAACAGAAGCATGATCACAAGAAGCAGTGAACATTTGCTGAGGGCTTGCTTTGGCCAGGCATCTGGTAGCGTGTCCAATTCTCGCAGCACCACTTAAGGGGCAGGGAGGTGGGTATAAATGGGATCACCTCCACTGCGCATTCAAGACAACTGGTGACAAGTCAATTTTGTAATGTGCCTAGGGTCCTACAGAGAGCGAATGGTGGATCTGGGAGTCCCTCTGCTATGCATTTCTCTGCTAGTCTCTGTGGTCCTTTAGGACTTTGCTCTTGATCTGAGGACACAAAAAGGACACATATGAACAATTACGTTTTTTTTAAAGATTTATTTATTTGAGAGAGAGAGAGAGAATCGAGGGGGAGGGGCAAAGGGAGAGGGATAGAAAGAATCCCAAATCTACTCTCTGTGGAGGGTGGAGCCCAATGCAGGACTCGATCCCACGACCCTGCCATCGTGACCTAAGCTGAAATCAAGAGTCCATCGCTCCACCAACTGAGTCACCCAGGCACCTCTGAACGATTAAGTCTTAAACTCTGTGGCCCTGACAATAAAAACAGAGGAGTCAGTGTGGGCTTCGACACAGAGCTCCCAGAAGGAAGCTCTCCTGAATCTGTCTTTCATTGCATCGTTGGTTTATTTGTACACCCATCTCTCCCTCTTCCGTCTACTCCTCCACTCTTCCTCCCTCCCACCCACCTCACAAACATTTACTGAGCTCCAGCTATGCTGAGGTGGATTTTGTGCTGAAGTCGTTGTATTTTCGCCACGTGTGGTTCTCGGCTTGCGAGAGTCAAGGTTAAACCACACGCACACACACACACACACACACTCCGGCAGAGGGGCTCCCCCAGGAACGACAGTTTGGTGCTGTCAGAACTGAGAATGCTTACACCCTTGAGCCAGCAATCTGACCTGCTGGAACATAGCCACAGTGACGTGCCCCATGCCGGAGTCAGTCTCTGCGGGCCGTTTGTAACGACCAAGGATTAGAAATAACCACGTGCTCATCGAAAGGGAATTGCTTAAATAAAAGCTGATAGTACCCCCAAAGAGATCAGTAAGCAGCTGTAAAGAGGAGTGAAGGTGGGGAATGAGTATATCTTTAAGACATTTAACTGAAAAAAGCACGGAGCATATGTATACTAAGTAGGCGGCCATTTGGGTAAAAGGTGGGAAATATAAACATACTTGGTAAGATATCTATAAAATATCTCTAGAAGGATACACCAGACACTGATAACATCTGTGGGTTTCAGTGGAGGGAGTGGGGAGTCGAATGGCAAGAGGAGCGGGAGGGATTCTTAGGAAATACCCTTTTATGTGTTTTGAATTTTGAACCTGGTACATGTATTATCTATAGTCCCCTTCAAAAATTAAATAAAAAATTCATATGCACAGACCAAATGCTAGTGATACATTTGTGAGTACTGGAGTTTTAATTTTGGTCCCCGAATCTCTCTAGGTGCTCAGAAGGGAATCAGGTGTGCCAGCATGGGTTGGCAACCTGGGATTCACACTGCCTGATTCACACCTGATGTGCTGTGACATCTGGTGTCTGTCCTTGACCCAACCAGATACCCTCCCCAGGGTCTGCTTCCTTAGCAAGGGAGCTTCTCTCCAGAACTGGCATTTGCGGTTTGGAAGAGGGTGATCATGGAGAAAGTGATATCTGCGCAGAGCCTGAAGGAGGTGAAGGAACGAGCCCTGAGGGCGTCCAGGGGCAGGGAATTGCCGAAATACAGAACAGCAAGTTCAAAGAATCTGAGGCAGAAAGGCACCTGGCCTGGTGGCTGACGTGCCAAGAAAGGAGCATGTAGAAGGCGGAGAAGAGACCAAGACAAAGGTGTAGTCCGCAGTTTGTGTGGGGGTGTGGATTGTAGAGGGCCTTCCACCCCTTTCCTCAAGATTCCATGTCCAGATGTGTCCTATTTGCTGACTCTGATCTCATGTCCCAGGTCTACTAACTGGCCTGTTCCTGGGTCCCTGAGACCAAGTTCCTGCCCTGCACTCAGATTTGCTGTTGGCGCCCTGGCCTCAATCCCTGGCTCTGTAACCAGCTCCATGACCTGGTCTCTCCCAACTGCCACCAAGGAATGGGGACCTGAATTCCTGTCTGGGCTGGAGAGTGCTGCCAGTTCAGTCAACATGGGGACCAGAGGCACCGTGAGGAGGAAAGACAGGAGCAAAGAATCCATCTTTCAATCCTTGTGCTCACTGGTCTTCTGGATACTACAAAAATGACACACATTTTCCTCAGGTACCTTTGAGTTGGTGAGTTCTCATCCTCAAACACTCTTCCCCTACTTTGTGTGACTAACTTGCTCTCTTGCTTCACTCAGAAAATGAGTGGTCTTCAAATGTCCCCCTTAGAGAAGCCTTCCCTGACCTCCTCTGCCGCCATAAGATGGCC
>JAQQSY010001186.1:0-14563 GCA_028646535.1 Procyon lotor | reverse complement strand
AGGAAACCAAGATCTGATTGCTAGATGTCTTCCCTGCTACTGGAATATCTTGTTTCTTGGTTATAATGATAGACATGATAGACAGATAGATACATACATTGATAAAAATAAAGACACAGTCATATATAAATTATGAGTTTGTTTTGATCTTTCTAATACAAACTTAACACTATATATTTTTACTTAAATTTTTTTTTTTAAATTCTAGCATTTCCTTACAGTGAAATTCTTGGATCTCACTCCTAAACTATAGGAAAAAAAATTCAAAATTACAATAAATATTACTAGTAGCAATATTTCTTTTGTATAAATTTAAAATTTGCTTGCAGTTTTTTTCTACTCCCAGAACCCATTTCACACATGCACAAGAAGTATATCAGAAGAGTGTTCAAAAGTTGCTTGAAATAATTATATTCTCCATCTTCGTTAAAAGTTCAGTTTCTTTCTATTTTATTCCATGTTCAGTTGAATATTTTTTCACTTGGACTTGGTTTCATTCTTCTAATATGTAAATATTTGCATCACTGAAAGTCAAGCCTAAAAGATGTAAGCGTTAAATCTCTCATTCATATTTTCTCCACCTTATTCCCCGCACACTGCCTTCTGAGAACCTTCTTTTTCGTTTCTTACTATCCTTCAGATATTTCTCTTTGAAAAAATACGTAAACACAGATGTCTCTTGTTATTTCTTGCATTAAGAGTATACCTTGGGGGCACCTGGGTGGCTCAGTCAGTTAAGTGAAGAACTCTCGGTTTTAGCTCAGGTCATGATCTCAGGGTCCTGGAATTGAGCCCTGAGTGGGGCACCATCTCAGTATGGATTCTGCCTGAGATTCTCTCCCTCTGCCTCTCCCTCTGCTCCTCCCCCGCTCACAGGTGCTTTCTCTCAAATAAATAAATAAATAAACAAATAAATCTTTTTTAAAAAAAGAATACACTTTTTTTTTTTCATCTAAAAATATTTCCTGAGGAATGCCTGGGTGGCTAGTTGGTTAAGCATCTGCCTTTCGGTTCTGGTCATGATCCTGGGACACTGGATCGCGTCCCACATTGGGCTCTTTAATCAGCAGGGAACCTGCTTCTCCCTCTGCCTGCTTGTGCTCTCTCTTTCTTTAACAACTAAATAAATAAAATCTTAATAAAATAAAATAACATAAAATAAAATATTTTTTGAAATTGCAGAGTAGATTATTTTGTTTCGAACATGCACAGATGACCTAACTCCCATAATGTAGTTATGATTACTGCTAGCATTTTGTAGATGAGAAAACTGAGATGCACAGGAAAATGTGCAGTTTGATGAAAGTCACTCAGTATGTAGGTAATTTAGGTCAGATGTGAACCTAAGCATTCTGCTTTCTGAACCCAATCTTTTAGCCCCACTCTATAAGCACCTGGCACAGGTATGCGTCTTTTGATCTTTTATCATCCCCTGGGATGCTGCTGTTGAGATTTCTTCCTTCCTTTTCTTTTCTTTCTTCTCTTCTCTTCTCTTCTCTTCTCTTCTCTTTTCTTTTCTTTTCTTTTCTTTTCTTTCTTCTTCCCTTCCTTCTTTTGTGTGTGTATGTGTGTTTGTGTGTGTGTGTGTTTCTTGAATTTAAAAAATTTAGTCTGGAGGCGCCTGGGTGGCTCAGTCAGTTAGGGGTCTGACTCTTGGTTTCAGCTTTAGTCATGATCTTGTAGGTTGTGAGATCAAGCCCCACATGGGGCTCCATGCTCAGCAAGGAGTCTGCTTGAAGATTCTCTCCTTTCGCTCCACCTCCCCTCTCAAAATAAAATAAATGCATCTTTTAAAAATTCAGTTTGAAATGCCTAATTATTATTAGAAGTTCATGAATGTGGTTTATTTTTTAGCACATATATTAGAGTAATAACCATTGATTTTCAGAGTTAGAAGGGAACTTTGAAATAACTCAACCCAACATTTCCTTCTCATGGGATAAGACCATTGAACACAGAGGTGAAAAAGACTAATCTGATGTCAGATAGTTAGTGCCAAACACTATTAGCTTTGGTCTCCTAAGTACTGATCTGAAGTTGTTTTTTTACTATAATACAAGTTTTGAATGGTCAAACACGGGCAGGCACAGACAGATAGCTAAATTCCACAGTAATGCAGAACTCAAGAAAACTAGGTACCAATGCATTTTGTATTAAGCCCTTGAGCAGTGAATCTAATCATCCCAAATATTATCACGATTTTCTTCCCATCATTTCAGCAGCAAACATTTGACTACTTTCCAAAGAGTGCAGAGAAATCCTCTGATGGAATATCTATGTATTCATCACCTGCGAAGAACTTCAGTTCGATGAGTTGTTAGAAAGCACAGAACAAACCAGAAGGCTACATTTCAAAAATAGAGCCAAGCAACGATACACTCCCAAGAGCATGGCTCTGAAGGGCTAGCCTGCCATAATTTGGAAAGAAATACATTTTTGTACTGCTGTAGAATGTGCACATTATGTTGTCTGGAGGTGCATTAGGAGGTTTCTCTTCTAAGTACTTAAGAGGAGGTTTCCAACCACTCAGCCTCACTCCCTAGTGTCCCAGGAGCAAGTGTTAACAGTGCAGTCACACACATGTCTCATCGATATGGTGTCTTACATCTCCAGAGTGGTAAGAAAGCAGTTGCTGGGAGAATAGAATCAAGAATTTGACAGCTGTTGTGAGTGTGCTTTACTTGTAACACTGGGAGTTGAAAATGATTATCAGGTCAAGCATTATGGTGGAATGAAACCATTGGCTCAATTCTGGATTATTCGCCTGGCAGCTGATTCCCCTTTGGAAGGCTTTCCTGCCCTAATAGAAAGTCTGGTCTTGATGGAGTTTTCTTTCTTTGTGTTTTTCTTATAACCAACTGTCTCCTTTTTCTCTCAATTTTTCAACTAAAAGAAACTAAACAACAAAAACAAAAAAAGAATGACGTGGTCAGGTTCACAGGGTGCGTCACTTGAAAGTGCTGTTGGTTTATTTTCACGGTCGTATTTGTGATGCACTTTCTAAATGTTTAATACAATGTGTCAATGTTCTGGGAGTAGGATCACATGGCTATTATAAAAGCTCTCAGATTGAAAAGATATTTTGATGAGCCACAGGACAATCTCAAAAATGGTAATATTGAGAGTACTTTCCACCTCTGTTCCTTCTTTCCCCACCTTCTGATCCTTCCCCTGACTTTTAACAATCAAAGTGAATCCCTAATGGCTGGTGGTTCAAATCAAAGGCCTCTGGTGTTCTATCTGGCTGCTTTCCGATATCCATGCAGATGAAGTCTTGGGTGCTTTTTATCAGAATTTGATTATGATAAATCAACCTGAGAAGCAGCTCTTCAGGCCCATGATGAAATTGCCCAGGAAATAGGAGCCAAAGAAAGGTAAGACTAGCCTCGATTCCTTGACTAATTAACTGATTGACTTCTTGTTGATTATTTTCATTGTTAAGAATAAAAGAAAAATGTCCATGTTATTTGGGTTTGGGAAACCACTAGCCCAAGTTCTGATGAAGTGAAGAGTCAAAAGGGTGAATCTCATGCTCATTAACTGAACAGGAGTCATGACCAATCCCTTCATAGAACATAATAAAAGAAACAAATAAAGCATGAGGGCCTTTATATGATAGTGAAGATTATTTCCATCATAGTCCCTAGTGAATAAGAGTCATAACCAATCACTTTATAGAACATAATACCGGCAAATAAATCTGTATGGTAGAAAATGTTGTTACAATCCTACGCCTGTAAAATTCTAAGAAGGCCTGGAGACCTTCAAAGAGGAGTAAAATTAGCTTAGAGAGGAGACACAACAGTCTTAAGATTCTAAAGAGAATTTTGGAAATGTTTACCAAAACTAGAACATTGAAACATTTTGATAAAAACAAAGTCAATTAAACTATGGTTCATATTTCTGACTAAAAATTAATTAACTCCTTTTTAATGCATATTTCCTGAGAATCCTCTAAAATATATATATATTTATTATATTTATACACATATACATGTATATATATATACACACACATGTATTTATGTACATTATATATATGGATGTTTTAGTAAGAAGAAAAACAAATAACATAAAATAATTCTACTCTCCTACTTTATCCTTCAATATATCATTTGTTAAACAAATGTTTACATGGCTTTTACTTTGTGCCAGGCGTGGTCCTAAGTGTGTTACAGAAATGGACTCATAATCCTCACAATGACTTGATATATTGGATACTATTCTTATCTCTATTTTAGGTGTGAGAAAGGCTGAGTCACAAAGAGGTTATATAATTTGTCCAAGTCCACAGATCTAATAACATTTGCTTTTCTTTTCTTTTTTTTTTTTAAATTTATTTATTTATTTGACAGAGAGAGAGATTACAATTAGGCAGAGAGGCAGGCAGAGAGAGGAGGGAAGCAGGCTCACTGCCCAGCAGAGAGCCCGTTGCAGGGCTCAATCCCAGGACCCTGAGATCATGACCTGAGCTGAAGGCAGAAGCCTTGACCCACTGAGCCACCCAGGAACCCCAATATTTGCTTTTCGAAGAGAGTCTTGTCCAAATCTGACACAGAAAAAAATTCCTCAATCCCTTCTCTTTAACTAATTATGTCTACCAATGGAATTGCTTCCATCAACCCCCCCCCATACTCTGGACCTGGGGTAAGCCCCTCTTATCAATCTACCTTGTCCTGCTGGATGGATAGTATCTTTCTTCCTTCTTTTCTTTCTTTCTTTCTTTCTTTCTTTCTTTCTTTCTTTCTTTCTTTCTTTCTCTCTCTCTCTCTCTTTCTTTCTTTCTTTCTTTCTTTCTTTCTTTCTTTCTTTCTTGATTTTATTTATTTATTTGAGCCGTAGAAAGACAGAGAAAGAGCACAAGCAGGGGGAGGGGCAGAGGGAGAAGAAGTAGCAGACTACCTGCCGAGCAGGGAGCCAGAGACAAGGCTCGATCCCAGGACCCAGAGATCATGACTTGAGCCAAAGTAAAACGCTTAACCAACTGAGACACCCACGCACCCTTATAGCCTTGATTTCTTATTGTAGATATTCCCATGAATATCTTGCTTGCAAGCAAGCAAACAAATAAGACAGAAGACTCACAGTTACAAAATATCTGAAATAAACTTGGTTGTGGCCGGAAGAGAGAAGTAAAACATAGGAGTTAATTGTGAGCAATTATCTCAGGGAGGACAAGTTTAAGAATGGCTCATTCCCGTCTCTTTCTGACTCATAAGTTTTATGGAATCACTGGGCACAATAACCCATTGACTTTTTATTCGTGAGGCCTCCACTCTCTATCATCAAGTTAACCGAACCATGGAGAGTGCTGAACTCTGGTCTCAGACGTGGAGCGCTACCTCACTCACACACCCACACATACACCTTCCACTTATAATATTAAGTCAACTCAGCTCTTTGTGCACCCAAAAGCTTCAGGCCACTCAGTATTGAATAATTATTGAAGAACCAGGATTTTCATCCCATAATAATTCATAATAATGAAAATGATCCATACAGCAATCTGAATGGCAGTAATATTGCCAACTGATTGCTTACTAGGTTTCAGGTGCTGTGTTTTCCAGTTACTTAGCTTACCCCTTTGAGTTACTACCATCATTGCATATCAGATATTTTGATGGCATTTCACTAATGAGGAAATCAAAGCCCAAAGTGATAAGTGAACTTGCTCAAGTCACAGAGCTGGTAAGTGACAGAGCTGTGTTTGGTTCTGCCGGAGACCAGACTGGTATGTGCCATATCAAGGTCTTTAGACATTAGCACACCTTGATATCACATGTATCTCAAAGGAAGTATAAGCATGTTATCTGAGGACCTCACTTTGCTCTGTTAGATATTCTCTGATTCTTATCTTCATCTTTAAAAATTATTATTCACAAGAATCTACAAATCCAAAGGAAAGAAACCACCTTCTCCTGCTTACCCAGTTTCTGCCTGATTGTGTATATTCACCTCATTTCAGTCAGAAGCGAGGTTTTATTTTATTTTTCTTTTTTGAAGATCTTTATTTGTCAGACAGAGAGAGCACACGCAAGCAGGGAGAGCGGCAGGCAGAAGGAGAAGCAGGCTCCCTCTGAGCAGGGACCCTACCTAATGCAGGGCTCAATCCCAGGACGCCAGGATCATGACTGAGCCAAAGGCAGATGCTTAACCAACTGAGCCACCCAGACATCCCTAACAGCCAGATTTTAAAGGCTGTACTAAAATCCTGTTGAATTTTGAGTTACAAAATAATGTAGAGTGTTTTCTCTCTGAAATATTGTGGGCTTTGCTCCCTGTCTTGCTCAAATCACTTGTTATAAACCAATAGCAGGTTAATGCAAAGGAAAGATGTGGGTCTTATAAAATAACTACTCCCCTGGTGATCATAGATACTGGCGATCTGTTGTTCCTTCTGCTCTCCCAGGGGGATGACTGTATGTCTCTGATGGTGTTGGAAACAAACTGAGAGAAATCACACATCCTTTTCCCAACTGGAACCACATGCTAATAGAAGAGATTAATCTCTGTGGCTCTTTAGCTAATCACCTTGCATTTGCCTGCTTGCATGGCTTCCAGCGCTTTGGTGGAATCGGTGAAGCTGTGAAAATCCGCCATCTCACTCAGAGAAAGATCTGCAAAGCACGGACTCTAGGGTTCCACCGTGAGCTCTTCAAAAGATCAAACTATGTCCTTACTTTATGCACTTGGACTTGATTTCAAGAGGCAACCAGAAAACACAGAAGGCATCCCCAGTATACTTGGCAGGGCTTATTGCCAATTGAAATTAACAAAACACTCTTTGATACCCTGTTGTTACACCAACACCAGCATCAGTAATATTTACCAAGATTGAATCTTACCTGGCACTTGGTTGGTGTCACCACCTACAAAGCAAGTATTATCTTCTGAGAGTTTTTTCACTTTCTTTCCGAGACTCAACACGGCGATGCCAAATCCCTTAGTATGTGGATACCAATATATTATTTATGTTTGCAAATGATATTGTCCCTTCTTCCAAGCTTAAGTGCTAGAAAGATGCTGATTTCCAACAGTGCTTGGAAAATCTAACCAAGTCGAGTACCTCCACAGACCCGAATCCATACTGATTCAGCATTTTACATGGTGGCTCATATGTAAGTTTCAGAAACCAGGATTCACTCCAGAAGCGAGAGAAGTTGCCTTCACTGGGTACAGTTTCAACTGTGCATCCTTGAGGAGAATAAACACAGACTCAATTCCAACCTGTAAATTCCAAACCTAACACTACACATTGACGTGGCTGAGGGAAGCTAATAATTACAAGTCAGAGGGCTGATGATGCCCAGTCAGACCCAATAATAGAGACGTCTGCAACTTTCAAGAGCATGGGGATTAAGAAGTTACAAGCTTTGCCAAACCTATCCTGCCTTCATTGTAAAAAGGTGGCATTGATTAATCACCGGAAGAGTTGTAAGTATGTCAGCTGTAGGTGTATTTGGTGTGATCAGTGTCACAGAAATAATATCCATGAGTTCACAAGCCACTTTCTAATAATGAGGGACGCAGATTCCTGGCCCTAATGCTCAGCATCCATGCCATCCGCATCATCATGGCCAAGCGCCTGGCAGGTTGGACTCTTGACTCCATATTTATCACCATGCTACAGAGGTCACTGTCAATTTTGGAAATAATTAAACAGGGAATATTATTTGCACGCTACTCTTGGCAGAGAAAAAGCAAGCCGCAGTGATCTTTGTTAGGGAGGTAGAACAGATAACGTGGGCAAGGGGGGTAAGAGAGTTGGGTTAAAGCCGATGTTGGTTTTGCAGAATTTTGGCAAAGAATTACAAGATGCAGAATTTAAAGTATGTAACTCTGTATGGCAAGGCAGAATTTGGGAGAAAACCTTGGAAGAGATGGAGGATTCTCAATTATGCCTGGTTGGTTATGCTTTCCGTTAACCCTTTGTTTTCCTTATCTAAATCATTAAGCAGATTCTGTCTCCAGAGCCACAAGTCTTCATAAAGCTAGGCATTAACAATCATCCCTTTCCAGGGGAACATCATCTCCTGATGCCCGGCCCACCTGCCTTGAGTGTAAGCAGAAATGTGTTAGGACGTGGGGCATGATGGGGCTGAAATGAACAGAACCGGACCTTGTTTCTTCTCTCGTTCAGGCTTTGGAAAGATGCCACCTTCTTACTACTTACCTGGACACAGTACTTACATCAGGACACAGACCTTGTCACTGATATTTAGAATCCACAGAAAAGACAGGATGTCAGGATCTTCCCCCAATACAACGTTCAAATAAAGATGACTTTCATGTAGGACCAAACCCTAAGACTATCCAGAACTGCTCAGAGCCATCACTAATTGTTCCTATTTTTCATCTGGAGAGCTTGGCAGGTTCGTGACACTATAGCAAAAGTCTTCCCACTAGGACCTTGCCAATTTCAGCTTTAATTCCATCAGCAAACAACTTTGACTGTGTTGGGAAAATTCCATTAATCATTCATGTTCTGTGAAGAATGATACACAAAGGAGCTGACAGCATCGGGCAGCAAGTTTCCATTTGTTTGGTAATTAAGAACTCCAGGCCATCTAATGGTGCAGAGATGCAAATTCGATGCCCGGTTGGAGCCACCAGAATGAGCTGAAAGGAATTCACTTGCACTTACACCCCTGATGTCCAACGATTTGATGGATCTTTCCCTCTCCTGTTAGGTGAGCAGCAAGCATATTGCTAGAAGCCGAAATGGTACAGAAATGCTACAGAAGTCTGAGCTTCTTCTAAAAAGATCCCAACTCTTGGGGACACATCTTTTTTAAACCTGTTTCTAGAATCTGTCTTAATTATACAAATACGTAAATGCACATTTTCCCTGAATCAAAGTTTTACATCACTCAAATACAATGAGAATTGCACTTTGATTTAAAATTTGAGGGGCATCTGTATGGTTCCGTCAGTTAAGTGACTGACTCTTGGTTAGGCTCAGGTCAGCATCTCAGGGTTGTGGGATCGAGTCCTGCATCGGGCTCCGCTCTTATCAGGTTCAGCTTGGGATTCTCTCCATCTAACTGTGTTTCACAGGAAGTTGAAGGAAAAGAGTCCAGCCAGGTGCAACGCACACGTTTATGGAAATAAAACGAAACATTGTTACAGACCTTTTCTGTGTTTTTCCCTCTCAGTGACTTGGTCTTCCAATATGGCACTTCCAGCCTACACCTGCAGAGAAAAAAAGGAGAATCTCAGGACTTCTTCAAACAAACCTGCTTCAACCTTTTGCTTCTAAATACTGGAATTTCCAGTTGGCCTCCTGGCTTTTCTTTACGTAAAATATTTTCATCCACAGGTGAAGATGTACCGTAAAATGTAGATTACAGGTGAAGATGTACCGTAAAATGTAGATTTCAACTGGGATTTGAGAATGGACACAATTTTTTTAAATGCAAAACTACGAGGGAATTCTAGTTCCTTAGTATTCATTTCTTTCTTATAGTTGCGTGATAATGTGCCCTGAATTTCATATTCTTTCTCAGATACTTTTTTCCAGCACTTCGCTAATTTTATGAACCTTGACAATAAGAAAAACATCCTTCAAGGATCGTAAACAACTTTTGCTCAGTGGCCTCAGCCCTAGTTAGTGTCATTTGTTATGTGATATCAATCAAATATACCTGAAATAAATTTAATGCAAAACATCATGGGAGAAGATAATACTGCCTTATGCTCTTTCTCCCTTTCAATACAAAAGGTATTTACAGGAATGCATGATATCCTACCACACAGTTTAAATATTTTAAGGCATTTTTTCTGTTTTCTTAAATACGCAGGCTACATTGACTATGCATGTTTAAATTTCCATTTTGCCTTTAGAGATACAAAAAAGGTCGCACAAATAACAGATTGTTGTATTTATGTGTCTCCGATATCACATTTGTGGTTTCTTTTTAGAAGAAAATAAAGCAGTTCTGTGATATCTTAGCTCCAGGGGATCTTCACGTGTTCGACTCACACAAATTGATGATTTGTGTATGTACATTTTGGGAGCCTTATGAAATGGTTAGAAATAGTAATGCTATTAAGTTAGAACCCCGTGACTCCGTTCTCCCTCTGACTTTCTAGAGATCTCGGGAAGTAAGAGAAAGATGGGGGCTGGGAGGAGAACCAGGAAGGAGGAACAAGACAGGCCTCCATATTAACACTAATCCTCATGGCACCTCCACTGCCACAAACAGAATGCTTTGTTTTAGTTTCTTTTCGGCCTCCTCTACCATGGCCTCAAAAATGTCAGACTCTCACTTCTCAATCTTAGATCACAGCTACCTATCTTTTTCAGCTCTTTTTTACTCTACTCCCAACTCTTTTTCATCTTTACCAAGACTTCAAATACCTGATTCCTGTACTCACTCTGTTCATCAGAACCTTCCTGCGTCTCTTCTTTCTGCACTCAACCTAGAGTTCTATGAATATTCTTCGCCAGAACATCACTGACCCAGCATTATCCACTGTTGCACCCTCTCTGCCTTCTGATACGGCTGTGGTGGGTTTCCTGGGTGTGGGACCGGTGCAGTTACACAAGACTACATGCTCAGAAAGTGGTCCCTCACTTGGATTTATTGCTCTCCGGTCACCATCTTGAAGAGCTAATAGTTGACCTTGGCATTTGTGTTTTGTGGGTGAAGTCCAATGGGACAATGAAGCATGTGTCAGGTGTTCGGAGGCTCTGCTCCTGTGTGGACCCACCTATAGCCACCTCCTCACTTCCCTATATATAGTCTTCTACCTGCCTGTTTCCCAATCCCCGCCCCTCAACTACTGCTGCCCTTCTCCCCTATGGGTCCTCGGTAGTGGATGGGGAAGGCTGGGGATTGGCACATGCTCACTGTACCCCACGTCCTGGCATGGGGCTCCAAGGGCCCATGAATACCTGATCTTACCCCACAGGTATCCTGGAACCAGAGGCGGCACCATGACATTAAATAGGCGATGAAAAGTACTACGAGAGGAAAAGAGAGACTGTGGACGAAAGGGAAACAGTTTCCCTGATATTTGAATATGGAGTTCCATATTTTCATTTTCACCATGTCCTGCAAATTAGGTAGCCAGCCCCGGCCCCAGCTTTCCAGCAGAAGGCCAGTATTGGTTTAATTTACCGTCTTTACACCAAGCACTTCTTGGCTGCTGGTGTCTACAGGCAACACATCACACATTGTAGTTTCCAACTTCAGCTACTTCTTAGCCTCATCTGTTGGCTTTTTCTTGTTGTTCTGAGAAAATATTTAAAAATGATACCACCTTCTTCAAAAGCCCAACCCCTCACCAATTGTCTCTTTTTCAGCCTTGTATTCTAATTCAATGAAGAACATGGAGGCCACGAACACTGAGTAATTGCAGTTACCAGACATTTCCCAAGGGTAGTCTTTCTACTTCTCTACTTTCCTCCTTTTTTTTTGTTTTTCTGACAGAGAGAGAGGGAGAGAGCAGAAGTAGGGGGAACAGCAGAGGGAGAGAAGCAGGCTCCTCGCTGAGTAGGGGGCCTGATATAGGGTTTGATCTGAGGATCCTGAGACCATGCATGGCCTGAGTGGAAGGCAGACGCTTAACTGACAGCCATCCAGGTGTCCCATCTACTTCCCTTTTATCTAAAAATTGCCAAGCCCTCTGTTGACCCCAGACATAGGTTCCTGTCAATTTCCTACTCCCTCTTCTTGCCTTCCATATTTGTATCTTTATACCACGCATCCCTCCAACCAAGCACCAGTCCAGCTTTTGATCTCACCCTCAAGCATAGTTCACCCTGAGCTCCCCTGGAAAAGGCAAGGGTCACCTTTCAATTTTTACCTTTCCTGCACTCTCTATTCTTCTTTGCATATTTTCGCTTGAGTTGTGCCCCCTGCCACCAATGAGTTAAAATCCTCCTTCCCAGAGCCTGTGATTGTGACCTCAGTTAGCCCTAAGATTTTTGCAGATGTAATCAAGTTAAGATGAGGTCGTACTGGAATTTGGTGGACTCTGATCCAATGACTGATGACCTTCCTGGAAGAAGGGGGTTTGGACATAGACACAGAGGGAGAACACCATCTGAAGACAAAGGTAGGGAATGGAGTGATGCACCTTATAAGCCAAGGAATGCCAAGGATTATAGCAACCACCAGAAGCTAAGATGAAGCAAGAAAGATTAAGAATCCCCCCACCAGAAGCTTCACAGAGAGCATGACCATGTGCATAGCTTGAGTTCAGACTTCCACCCTCCATAGCTATAAAAGAATACATTTTTGTTGTTTTAAGCCCGGTGTGTAGTACCTTGTTACAGCAGCCTTAGGAAAATAATATAATCACTCACTCCTTCTTGGGAACTCTTACCTCGTTGGCTTCCATGTTACTCTTTATTCTCCATGAATCTCTCTGACAGCTTTTCTAATTCCCCTTCCCTGCTTGCCCCTTTGAAGCAGTGTTTCCCTACAGTTCTCACCTTGCTCCACAGCTACTTTCTGTCTCTGAAACCTCTTCTCCATGCCCAATCCAAACTCTTTTGCCCACCTTAGTCATAAATACCTTCCAAGACTCAAGGTGGTTCATATTCTCCAGGATTTCTTGTATCCTCAGATTTGGCCAAGATCCCCTCCTCGGAGCTTTACGGCATCCTAAGTAGATAGCCCCTATCCCTTACCATTTTAAAATGGTGAATATTTAATTGTGTACCTCTCCCCTGAATAAATGGCATGGTTGGTAGAAATCTAAGACCACTCCCAATATTCCTGCCCCATGATATACACCCCTTGTATTATTTCCTCCCCTTAAATGTGGGTTGAATATGACAGGCTATCACTTCTGTGATTATGTTATCTTACATAACAGGAGAGATTTAGTGAATATAATCAAGGTCACTAATGAGTTTGCTGTGAGTGAGTCAGCCGGGAGATAGTCTGCTGAGCCTGACTAATCACTTGAACACTTAAAAGGGGCTTTTCTGGAAGGGACAGAGATTTAACAGGAGCAGTGGAGTTCCTGGCTTTGAAAATGGAGACATTCTCAAGACAAGGACTTGATTGAGAGTGACTTCAGGAAGCTAGGAGCTGTCCCTGGTCAACAGTCAGCAAAACACAGGACCTCAGACCCACACCCTCAAAGATGAATTCTGCCAGCAGCCAGTGAGCTGGGACAAGGCGCCCAGCCCTGGATGTGAATGGCAGCTCCAGCAGGCCCATGATGGTGGCTTTATGAGACCCTGAGCAGAAGATCCTGTCGACCTCCGCCTGAATTTATGACCTGTACCAGTGTAAGCTGCCACCTTTATGGTATTTTTTTTTTTTAACACAGTAATAGAAAACTAGCACACATGAGAAGTTCTTCAATGTCAGGATCTAAATTTTTGTCATTTTTGTCCCCAAGCTTTCTTCACCATCCCCAACACCTTTTAAGTGTTCAGTGTTTAGCCCTTTGTCCTTTCTTTGACTCACTTATTTATTCAAGGAAGGTAATACTGATTCATCATTTTAAATGTCATTATAAATAGCATTGTCATTATTATTTGATTGTTTTTATAAACTT
This sequence comes from Procyon lotor, assembly GCA_028646535.1. NCBI lineage: Eukaryota > Metazoa > Chordata > Mammalia > Carnivora > Procyonidae > Procyon > Procyon lotor. Next base: position 1,042 of record JAQQSY010001186.1, on the reverse strand, counting down.
TAAGTGGCCAAACAGAGGAATTCTCCTCCTGGTGCCTCACACCCTGCTCTCCAATCCTGCCTCTGCACGTGAATAAGGTCCCTTTTCCACATTGCCTTGCACCTTTCAAGACGAAGCTTATGCTCTCTTCTCAGAAAAACTGACTGTGGCTTCCAGAAGCTTATATCTCAGGAAATTGTTATTCATAAAGTGCTTTGAAATCTTCGGCACAACAGGATACAAAGAGCAAAGTGTCTGCTGATGTACACATATTGAAAACATATGGCTATGCTATAAACCTAAATATCTCAGACCCACAAATAATGCACAAGGCAGCATTTAATTTCCTGGAGGAAAGACTTTCCATTATTTTCTTCCTCAAACTCCCAGTTCTGTCAAGGTAAAGAATAAACACAATTCTCCTAGACAAGCAAAATATAGAGAGCCAAAGCCATTATTCTAGACCATTTGGAATCGCAATGTAGATAAATATATAAACTCATAGGACCTTTGGAATAATGGGGAACGGTGGTTAACAATTGATGTTTCTGACTATTAGAAAAATAACTCAGTATAGTCAAGGACCAAGCTCATGGCAGATTCGCGTAGTAAATCTTGTCAAAAAAATATTTTTTAAGTTTTGTTTTTAGATTTTGGTAAAATATCCATAACATAAAATTTCAATTTTAACCATTTTTAAATGTACAGTTCAAGAAGTGGTATGTTTACACCGTCGTGCAATCAATCTCCAGAATTTTTTCATCTTGCAAAACTGAAACTCTATATCCATTAAACAACTCCTCATCCCCCTTCCCTTCAGCTGCTAGCAACCACCATTCTACTTTCCATTTCTATGAATTGAACTACTCTAGATTCAGTGTTTGGTTTTTTTTTTTTCCATTTATTGATTGATGGACGCTTGGGTGACTTTCACCTCTTGACTATTGTGAATAATGCTGCTAAAAACGCGGGTGTATGAATATCTCTTTGGGACCCAATATTCAATTCTTTGGGGTATATACACAGAAGTGGAATTACTGGATCATACAGTAACTCTATTTTT
>JAQQSY010001185.1:0-14563 GCA_028646535.1 Procyon lotor | reverse complement strand
TTTGACAGAGAGAGACACAGTGAGAGACACAGTGTTCACAAGCAGGGGTGTGGGAGAGGGAGAAGCAGGCTTCCTGCTGAGCAGGGAGCCCAATGCGGGGTTCAATCCCAGGACCCTGGGATCATGACCTAAGCTGAAGGCAGACACTTAACCACTAAGCCACCCAGGTGCCCCAATAATACGTTTTTGTTACATCTTTCAGTTTGTGGTTCTTTATTATGGCAGCCCTAAGAAACTGAAAACACTCGTGTTCCCTGCTGCTCTCAGCCCCTGGCTACTATCAGTCTGGTTTCTTTCTCTATGAGTATGCCTGTTCTGGAAAGAATCATGAAATTCACGGTCCTTCTTGTCTGACTTCTTACCCTTAGCAAAACATTTTTGAGGCCCATTCACATTGCAAGTGTGTTAGTACTTCATTCCTCTTTATGGATAATAGTATTCCAGAGTATAGGTTTATCATGATTTGTTTATCCATTCATGTGCTGATGGATCTTTGGGGTATTTCCATGTCTGGGCAGTTGTGCATAGTTCTGCTATGAATATGTGTGTATAAGTTTTGGGGGTTGTTTGTTTTCTTTTTCAGTACCAATTTTTCAATTATTTGGGACAAATACCTAAGGGACAAATTACTGGGTCATATGGTAATTTCATATGATTACTTATATTTCTTATATTTCTGAGGACACATAGCATTTTTTTTTTTTTTTTGGTAACTTTTCTCTGAACCTTATTTTTTTTTAAAGATTTTATTTATTTGACAGAGAGAAACACAGCAAGAGAGGGAACACAAGCAGAGGGAATGGTAGCGGGAGAAGCAGGCTTCCTGTGGAGCAAGGAGCCTAATGCGGGGCTCGATCCCAGGACCCTGGGATCATGACCTGAGCTGAAGGCAGACACTTAATGACTGAGCCACCCAGGCGCCCCCTCTGAACCTTATTTTATAGTCTTCACATTTCATTTCTATTCTCTTCATGAGTATAATTTTAGTAAATATCCATAAAATAATAAGGTAACTAATCTTTACTAAATTTCTACTCTATATTGGATATACTAATATCAAACCAGAGGCCTTTCCAGCATCGATCTCATTTCACTATCACAAGAGCTCAGTATATCAGTCACCACTGTTCTCTCCATTCAGATGAGAGTCTGAGGGTTAGAAAGTGTAAATAAACTGACTTAGGTTTCTCAGCAATGGGGTGGCAGAACCAGGATTCAAAACGTTTGTGTTGAGCTCTAGATCCAATGCTCTTGCCTAGCGCACCATGTTGCGCAATCCCCACCTTGTTGATACACCCTGAGTTAACAAAGGATTCCCTACTGATCTTGTTCCCAGTGGTTTGTTACATTCAGTGTCCCTGCAGGAAGTAGCCCTTCTGGAATCTATGTTGCTTCCCTCTATCTTTTGGCTTCTAGATAGTGTATGATCCCCTCTTTGTTACCACATGCTTTGGACCAGTTCTATTCAATAGAATTTTCTATAATGATGGAAAGATTTTATAATTTTGTACTGTCAAATGCAGAATCTTTTGGCCATATGGGACTACTGAGCAGTTGAAATGTGGCTAAAGTTACTGAGGAATTAAATTTCTAATTTAATTTAATTTTAAATATTATCTGGCTAATAGCTAACATATTGGACAATGTAGCTTTCTACTTTTCCCTTCCTATTAAGACTCATTCGTCCTTATAACCTTCCTCATGGTTCTAGCCTAGTTAAGTATGCATATTCTGAAAATAAAACTCTCATTTTTGTTTTTTGGGTAGTTATTTCTTAGGTAACCCATCCTCAGTGTGGTTCTATAACCTGCAATCAAATAAAAAATGTGTTGCTTTAAACAAGTAATACTAATATTAAACTTTTCATTATATTGTAAGGCTTTGTGTTTGCAACATTTGAATAGATAAATTTGATGGATAACCTGAATAATAGAAAGTCTGAGTTTCAGTGCCACTTTTGTTTTTGTTTTTGTTTTTAGCTCCCAGAAATCACTCTTCAAACCTTTGTTTTAAGCCTCATCTATAAAGTGAAAAGTTTGGTCTGGGTACTTGATCAGACATCTCCAATTTGAGTAGACTTTTTTCTTCGTCTCCCCTATAGTGATAATATGATGCATACTTTCAGTCTTCATCCTAAGAAACTCCTGTTCTGTAAATCTGTGGTCTCTTGAGGACAACACAGACACCGAGCTATGACTCTTAACTCTGGTTAATGGGACAGCTGTTTTCTGTACTCAATTCCTGTATTGAGTAAAAGGAGACACGCTTATCTTGATCACACACTTTACTGAGCATTGCAGGATAAAACAATTTCATTGAAACATCTGAATCAATTAGGAAAAATGGTTTGTGTTTTATTTTGTTTACTCCCTTAAGCAAAAGCAAAAAATGTGTTGCTTCTGCAATGTCAATGCCAGGAATATTCCATCTTACACATTTTAATTCTGTTAGGAAGATGTGTTCAGCCAAGGCTATAAGGAAAGAAACTTGCATAAGGAGAATTAAATAATAAATCTATTAAGCAATCTCAGCTAATTCTGGAAGCACAGGATAAAATGTATTTAAAAAAATGTTTCTTCAGACAAAGGAAACATGGACAACCTGTCTGTCTCTCCCAAGAATGAATATTACAACACATCTAGTATCTTCACAGCATTTTAGATTTTCAGGATGAAGTTGAAGCTAAGGCTCTAAGATGGACTACAAATTGGTATCTAGTTAGAATAATTTCTACAAAAGAATTTTCTTTCATGGAACTATATATCCAAAATATTTTAGAAACAGATTTCTAGACTCCTTGCATTTCCAAAGAATTTTAGGAATTCACACCCTACAGACTTCATGAAGTTCCCTTTACTTATTTTTTTAAAAGATTTTATTTATTTATTTGACAGAGAGAGAGAGATGGTGAGAGAGGGAACACAAGCAGGGGGAGTGGGAGAGGGAGAAGCAGGCTCGCCAAGCAAGGAGCCCCGATGTGGAGCTCGATCCCTGGACCTTGGGATCATGACCTGAACCTAAGGCAGACGTTCAATAATTGATCCACCCAGGCACCCCATGAAGTGCCCTTTAAACCTAAGTTTTAACGTACAGAAATGGGTGGCTCACAGATATTTTAGAGACTTTAGTATAAACTAGAGATGTGAAGCTATGCTATGGAATATTTACCAGAGAAGGCAAAGTGAAAAATAAAGAACTTTATTTGCTCCTATACCTTAGTCCACCTAAGGGAAAAATATAAAGTAAATAAATAACAATATAAAATTAAAATAATACTCTAATATAAAATGTACTACAGCAACATAATACCATAAAACTGAAGCAAGTAAGACCATCCTGAGTCTGAGTGTTAACATTGTAAACTAGGAGTCATAGCTATAGATCCTGTCATCACTGCAAATTTTGTACCTATGTGGGGCGCCTGGGTGACTCATTCAGTTAAGTGTCTGCCTTCAGCTCAGGTCATGATCCAGGGTCCTGGGATAGAGCCCCATATTGGGCTCTCTGCTCCACAGGGAGTCTGCTTCATCCTCTCCCACTACCCCTATCCTCTCTTGTCCTTTCTCTTTCCTCTCTCTCAAAATAATTAAATAAAATATGCAAATAAATAAATAAATATATATATATAAATAAATAAATTTTGTGTCTGTAAATTAATTTTCTTTAATGATTCATTCAGGGGATTTCTCAGGAAACAGGAAGGCATATCCCAATTCACAGCTTCAGTTTATACATAGGTGCCTGTAAAATGTCTTTTGAAGAACTTGTAGGCTGATACCATATTCTGTAGTTATACCCATGCAAAATTCATAAAAATAAAGGTTGGGTTAATCAATTTCCCACTGAGATTTTAAAACATTACTTCCTTCTCATTGGTTAGTTTAATGCTGTGAAATAATCCTAAAACACAGATCTCATAGAGGCCGCAAGCAAGACGAGGCATAACAAGTGTGCCAAACTTCTTCTATCCACTGCATGTGGATGGTTAGTTGATTAACATGATATTAAAATGAAAAATAAAAATTGGATCTTCACTATGCCCTTTTGGTTACTATTTTAAAGGTAGGGAAGGCATAAGGGATGAATAATAGACCTAATAAGGAAATATTTCATTGGGTTTTTCATTATAGTAAAAACATCTCAGTGGAGAGATAAAATGCATTTACTAAATTCACCAGAATGGAGATGTGATTGCTGGAACAGTTTAGGTACTTTATAATTCATTTTGCACTAATCTCTTTTTGGAAATCTGAGCACAAGGAAGAAAAGAAACATGTACTTTCATAATACAGTTGGAGGGCACAGAAAATGGTCTTTATTTCCAGACATTTTGGATTATGAGTTTTAGTCTGACAATTATTTTAAGCAAAGAAATGGAAGTGTCAGCTATTGAAAGGAAATTAATTCCCAAATTGCAATTACAGAATTAACTTTAGTTAGCATGTCAATAGGGAAAAATCATTTTTTAAATATTTGTCTTTGGATGTGTCTTTTTTACATTCAGCCAATTTCGCTCTTGCCTTCCAATGTGAAAGTGATTGATGCTTGTTTTTATCAAGGCTGAAAAAGTCATGTGACTGGGCAGTCAACCTAAAAACACAGAAAATATATGTAGTCAGTCTCGAGTTGATTAGACTTTTTCATTAACTAGTGCTGTTTGGTCACACAAAAATGTTTAGATTGTTTATAATGTTGTAGGTTTACTGTATGTAGCAATAAAGCTGCACTGGAAAACAAGCATTGTATGAAAAAGAGTATTACACCTACTTCTAGATAAAAGGTTAATAGCTGATGGGAATGGAAAAACAACAAAGGAAAATTCTCCGCTATTATGAATAACACAGGTTAAGACACAATGAGGACTTAAAGCTCACTCGCCCAGGTGGGTTCAGTAGTTAGGAAACCAATAGTGGGTCCCCACTTGAGAACACAGAAATGCAGCTCTGCTCTCTAGACTTGGCCCTTCTCTCTTCAACCAGCACATTAGCAATTCCACTGAAGAGGGTGACTGTCTTCGGTAAGATGTTGTAGGAACCTGGAATGATGGGAAAACTCCCACTCCTGTTAGAATCTATTTCACACCTTTTCTTTGTCAGGAAGGTGGGATTCAGCATGAGTGGAGTGATTTCAAAATGTTAGTGTTTCTTGGCTCCACAAGATAAGTGCTATAAAAATTGACTGCCCTTTAATCAACTACTGATGATATTTGAATAAAATCTACTGCTGCCTGGGAACATTCTTTCCTTTAAGCCAACTGGTTCCAATAGGGTATAGTCTGAGAAGCAGAGTAGTGTGGGCATAAGAGATGGTATTTTGGCACACTCAGTCAAGAAATTGCTCCAGGGAAATGAGAAAAATAGCAGAGTGATGAGCAGAGGCTAATTAGCTACAAACAGAAAGGTACATCTTTTTGCTGCATAAAATCATCTTAGATAGTTTTGCTTCAGTTCTGATATTCTTGATCTCTTCTCCAGGTAATGTTGAGTTGGTGGTGTAGGCATAAACTGACCTAACCAGCCTTGGGCAGGATAGTCAAATCCATGAAATATATCTTCCACACTTTTCCACCACTTGTCTCTTTCCTACCCAGCTATCATCTGTCCTCACATCCGGTTGTTATAATGCTCTTACATTTTCTACCATGGCAGCTGACTCAGTTCTGTGCTCCAAAGTTAGTTTTCCTTTCCTCCATAGCACAGCTCACTTTGTTCATTCTTCTGATCATTGCTATGAGGACAAAATCGGTTTAATAAGCAAATTCTACACGGGTTTTGAATGCTATCCACTGCCTAATTCCTCAATGATCTCATACATGTTCGTAACTTAAAATAAGTCAATAGACAATTCAAATGATCCTTGCCTTTATCTTTTCTTGTTTTTGACCTTTGGAGCTTTCTGAATATGTCTAAATGATGGTAGGACTTTAGGGAAATAATTTTCAGATAGACTAAGGTTTGTTTTTGCCTTTGATTTTTTTTTCCCTATAGTTCAAGTCAAAGAATATTGTAATTGCTCAATCTGTCTAAAGCAATGATTGCAAACAAACAAAACAAAATAAGCAAAAAAATAAAAAAACCTTGATGCATCACAATTGTCACCCCCTCGTGTATGTTTCCATGTCAAATATCATGTATTCATCTTAACACTCATTCACTCTGAATTCAGGTGATGTCTTAGAATCCTTCTTAAGTCAGACTTTCAGGCAACCACTAATGGATTATCAGTAGTTGCCACTCCTATTGATAGTGGAGTGTGTGAGTGTGTATTTGAGTTGTTGAGGCAAAGAAAGGTACCTCTATATGTCCATTCACCGTTTCCTTTAACAGAGACCAAACATTACAACCACCTGCTGTATCAGCTCTATCATCGAGATACATTTAAGACTAAGCTAACTATATGGATATGATTTCAATTTCAGGATTCTGCTTCCAGAGGGGAATAGGATAGAATGGATACTGATCTATGACTGAGGCAGAAAGAAATGTTATGAAAGGGGCCTTTGAATTAATTGTTCACTTCTCCATCCTTAATCAACAGAATGGTGCAGAGTGTATCCGTATGCTTGATATATTAGCTCCTGCCAGCTTTTCTTCAAATCCATATCATTTAAGACACCTACATTTACTCCATAAGTTATCCAAAATAGAAATGCAGCTAACATATGTATTGTTTACATGCTGCCAATTCATTATGATCTAAGTTTTCAGTTGGTACCAGAAAATTTCAATTCTGGCCTCACTATTTTTAACTGAAGATACTAAGTCAAAAAACGATGTATGAGAATGTGAAGTTGTTTTACTCCTGCTTAATTATAAGCTATCGTATTGATGTTCCTGATTGATGGCTGATGAGGATGTCTATCCTTTATTGTTTTTTAAGATTTTATTTATTTGAGAGAGATGGAAAGAGAGTGAGAGTGAGAGAGTAGGAGCAGGAGTGAGGAAGGGTAGAGGGGAGGGCAGAGCAGATTTCCTACTGAGCGGGGAGTCTGATGCAGAACGGGACCCCAGGACCCTGGGATGATGACTTGAACCCAAGGCAGATGCTTAACCAACTGAGCGACCCAGGTGCCTTACCCTCTAATTTTTAATCACAAATCATTTTTATTATTTTTCAGTCAAATAAGCCTTCTCCCCAGTTAGATCGTATAAGCTTTAAAGTGTTAAAACATATATGAAAAACAAAACCAAAGGAAATCACATATATTGAATTTCTCTTTTAGGGCAAGATGCTAAACATATTAATATTGTTTTATATTATCTGACTTAACTTTTATTTTAAACATTTGTGGAGTCACATTGTCCCAGTTTACTGATAAATAATTGATGGCTTAGAGAGGTTTTAAATTATATGTGCAAGGTCACAATCTAGTACATGAAGGGAGTGGTTTCTGAGACTTGACCTGACTTTCTCCACAGACCAATCAATAAAAACCTTAGAATACATAATTTCAGCTCACCAGGATCCTCAGGTTGTGTGGATTATGGTATTTAAGTACCATTTAGAAATGGGATGCTTCCTTTAGAGATTGTAATGGATAAAGTGTATCTATTTTTTCTTAAGATTTTATTTATTTATTTGAGAAAGGGAGATAGAGAGCAAGCAGGAGTGGGGCAGGGCAGTGGAATGGGGAGAAGCAGACTTCTGGCTGAGCAGATTGCCCAATTCAAGGGTTGATCCCAGGACCTTGAGGTCATGACCTGAGCCGAAAGCAGATGCTTAACCAACTGAGCCACCCAGGTACCCCGGATTCCTTTTTTGTATTTGTCTGCAGCAACAGTTAACAGAAAACTGTGATGAAAAACTGAAATTCTAGCTGTAGATCTGGTTTCAGGATTGGTTGGCCCAGTGATTCAATTGTATCAAGATCAGAATTCTTTACATCTGCTGAATCTGTTTTTCTTTGGGTTGCCTTTCATATTCAGATCAGTAGCAAGATGGTTGTAGCCCTTCCAAGCCTACCATTGTTTGGTGGAAAGGGAGGTACCATTTATTTTCCTTACTTTTTTTTGGGGGGGGGGTGGGATATGGAATGATTCATAGCAGATCATCCCACCTTACCTCATTATCCAAGCTATGTCACATTTCTATTCTTCTGCCAATCATTGAAATGGAAATTAGATTACTGTGTTTGATTTAGAGTAAGCCATCAAAATTTAAATGAATAAATATTGCAGAATCAACCATACAATTGCAAAGACACAGCCATCCCCATGCCACAGATAGATCTTTCAAGTGCCGTTTTCATCGCTCTGCAGACCACTGGGCCATTCACTCACTGGGAAAAAAAAATAAGTAAGTCATGAGCATTAATGTTAGTCTCTATTTATCTCGTGTTTTACAAATTTATGGGTCCAAAAATATTTCTGCTTTGCTCTGCTTATTCACTTTCACTCCTCATACTTCTAAACACTCAGTTGTCTTAGCTATCAGAAGGAGATTAAAAAATGATATTTAAAGTGAGGCATACGAAATTGCCAATATTTTACTATATTGAACTTTCAAATATAGCAATATAAAATGGCTAATACATGAACACCAACACTTAAGTGAGATAAACACTTGAGTGTGGTGCTTGCAAACAACTCTTATGGAATGAACAGTTTAAGAATCTTCATAGACTTAATTTGAATAGTTCTCTGTAGCCTTACCAATGGTAAGAGAGCAGATTCAGGAAAAGCCCTCTGACCTTTAATTGATAGAAAAATTACAACTCATCCCAGAAAGAATCAAAATGCCAATTTATTAACTTGGGTGTTTTGAAAATTGTTGACAATAATGATGCTTAAGGTAAGCTGAAAATAGGGTGTTATTTGCAAATGTCAACCAGCTGGGAGTAGAAATCTGATAGTATAGGGAGTAGAAGAATGATTCCAAGGAAGAGGATTTTTCCAATCCCTGGGATGGGAGATAGTCCCAAGCCATCATCTGGAAGATAGGGTTGCTGAAAGCAAAGAACTAAAAGAAAGTCCAAATTTCCAAGCAAAAAGAACAGAAGAATAACGTAGCCCAGAAAGGCCAATTGGCATTCTTTTTTTTTTTTAAAGATTTTATTTATTTCACAGTGAGAGAGAGATCACAAGTAGGCAGAGAGGCAGGTAGAGGGGCAGCGGGAAGCAGGCTCTCTGCTGAGCAGAGAGCCCGATGGGGGCTCGATCCCAGGACCCTGAGATCATGACCTGAGCCAAAGGCAGAGGCTATAACCCACTGAGCCACCCAGGCGCCACCCAACTGGCATTTGTAATGGGGGTAAAAATAAGTAGAAACCAGCCAATGTGGCTACTATACTATCCTGGGGTCACTTTGCCCCAAGGCAAGTAGTACTCCAAGCACTAGAATCACCTGGAGTGCATGTTAAACCAATTGCTGGGTTCCACCCATAGAGTTGCAGATCCAGTTGATCTGAATGGAGCCCAAGAATTTGAGTTTCCAAGAAATTCCCACTTTATTCCAATATTTCTGATTGGAAACTACTCTTCTACCATTTGGCTAGATTGTAGGGTAACAAAATCAAAATTTTTTGATCTAAACAAATCAGTGCATCAAGAGCTGAAGATAGTGGGATTTTATTTCTATCTATGAAGACATTCTGCAGAATATGAGGAGCAGTTGCTAAGACATAAGGACATCCATATTAGGAGACCAAAGGGACATGCAGCTGAACTAATCCCAAGACAGAGTCACAGTATTCAAAGTTAAGCATTGAAATCTGAGTTAATGTGTTTGATTTGTAGTGTGCCCAAAGGCAAACAATGGTAACCAATTACAAAGTAGCTCAAGAATTGTAGTCTAACCACATAGTAACCTTACAAGGTGATGCACAAGGCAGGGGTAGTGATTTACAATGTAAGTCTGAACAAGTACAAGAGACGTTATGGCTACTCACTTGACAGCAGCATATGTCCAATGCCAAACAAGGGAAATGGAGCAGGAACAGATGTATGCCAGTAGAGAAGATGCTATATTTGTTTCTTACCCTGTGTAAGCAAGAAATGAAAAGCTAGAGTATAGCTGCCAGAGGATTGAGTTAATTGTCTACAACTATCTAATATGGCTAAATCATTGTTTACTATGTACATGCCCTCTATTTAACAATCTTGATTGGCTTAGACTAAGAGACAACATTTTTCTCAGAACTTTATTATCCCCAGTGATTTTATTGCCTCCCAGAGTGTCTTAGTCTGCTCTTTCCTTGGGTTAACATAACAAAATACCCCACATTGGGTGGCATAAACAACAAAAATTTATTTCTTATAGTTCTGGAGGTTGGCAATCCAAGAAGCAGTTGCTTGTAAGGTAGCTTTCATTCTGAGGTCTCTTCTCTTGGTTTGTAGGTGGCTGCCATTTTGTTTTGTGCTAATAGGACCTCTTCTTTAGTGTGAGTCAGGAAAGAGAGTAAGCTCTCTGGTGTCTGTCTTTATAAGGACACTAATCCTATCAAATCAAGGACCCGTGTTTATGACCTCATTTAAGCTCAATTATTTCCTTAGTGACCCCATCTCTAGATACAACCACCTTTGGGGTTAAGGATTCAATATATGAACCTGGGGGCTTGGGGAGACACAAATATCAGTTCCTCATACAGACCATGGATAAACAAGAGAACTCTTATCACACAAAGACTTGGACTGAAACTAAAAGTGATATAAACAGTACCATAAATTCTATACACAATGGGTATACTGATTTTGATTTAGAGATTAGGAATTTTATTCCATTTCCTTCTGTTAAAATAAACAAACTGGTTTCAAAATTCAACTAGGAAATGTTTAAAAATTTAGAAATAATATTTTAAATATATAGGGTGATATAGATGTAATAATATTTAAAACTATATTGATCATTAATCTATTTTATTATAATATTTTCTAAATTCAGATAATTCCCATTCATAATCCATGTAAACAGAACAAACTTTTCTTGTGAAAGTGAGAAATTGTTTGTGGCCTTTTCTTATCCATTAATACTAATAAGGGGAAGAGAATTTGATTGACAAATGGTAAATAGAAGAGATGAAAAAGTCTGTTTGATTCCCAGAGCATGAATGTAAACAAGGTCACTAATATTAAGAAATCTCCCCAAAACATATCTGATTTTTTTGTTTTACCTCACTCTTCCTTATTTATAAAGCCTTAATTTAAAGTGAGTTCTTTTCTAAAACTTTCTAATCTTTGCTTTTTAAGTCAAAACTTAGCTCAAAAGAAGAGAAATTTGATTTGACTAAAAAGAGAAATAGCAAACGATCAAAATTTATTTACCAGTTCAAGGAAATCAGAAGCAGTGATATATCAACAGATGGTAAATGGATTAGTGTTACCTCTAATGGTGTTTACTATTTTCAATTCAATGTTATTCACAATTTTTATGTTATTTGGATTTTCAACTATTTCATTTATTACAAAAATTCATTAGGCACAACTCTAAAATCGGCTTTTTATATTCTATTCCTTTCAAGGCAGATCTACAAGAATGCTGAAAAATTAGTTTTGTAGTTAGAGGAGGGGGAGTTGGAGTAGATTATACAATCAAATGCCTGGTAGTAAAATAAAGGAATAGAAATAACACTGGTAGGATGAAGGCTGGTGGTTTGGGAGATGTACTGAGTAATAAATGGAAACACAATATCAGTGTGCATCTATCTTTTGATATATATTTAAATATTTTGCTTTTACAAGAGAGTTTGCTGTCTTAATACTATTGTGTTGTTTATTGTCACTGTAATATAATCTCTAGGGTTTTATCACTTTCTGCACTTTAAATGTTGATAGAGGTGATATCGGTACATATATTTTAGGTTTTAGGCACTCTTTGGAAATTTAATTTAGTTTCTGTGTAAAGTGTTTTTATATACCCCCCAGTATTTTTAATTTTTTTCTTATTTTTTTATTTTTTAAATTTTTTAAAATCAGTTATTTTTTATTATTTTATGCTTGTTACATAAAAATATCAAAATAGCTCTTGTCGATACCAGTGACTTTTATTAAATAGTAAGTTTTAACAGTTTAGATCACTTTTTAGCTATTTTAAGCTTAAATATTAATTCATTTTTTAATTATTTCAAAATCAGTATCCAATTGTTATATTTCAATGCCTCTCTATGTACTTGGGTATAGAGATAAGTAGGCTCACTGAGAGACTTGATGTGGGATGTTAAAATAAAGAGAAAAAAAGTTTTTGTGATTATTATTTGTTGATGTTATTTTGCCTAAGTTCCTTGAAAGAAGAAAATTACCATTTACTGAAATAGGGACTATTGATTTGTGAAAAAGAAAAGTGAATCACAATATATTTGTCTTAGGGTATCAGAATATTTCTCTACTTCTCAACTGTGTGAGATACCACTCATGATTTTTTTTCTAGATGTTTCAAACTTTTTTATTTGGGACTGAAATCATTTTTAAGAGAGTTAGAAAATAGACTACTTCAACAGAATGTCTTCTTTAACAGTGGGCATATGCCCATGCTTTCCTTCTTCTACTTGAAAAGGCACTAACCCTATAAGTTACTGCTTTAGTCTTCAACAGTTTTAGAGATCAGTTAACAAGAAAGATCTTTTCTACCTCCAGACAGCTAAGTAAGTAAGAGAGTAAGACATTAAGAGTCTTACTATGACTCTCTTACTAAGACAGTAAGATAGTCAAGAATAATGAATACCCTTTCTGGGAAATTCAATTGCTTGCTACCTCCTGGACAGTTCACTTCATCTTAAATCATGCCATGTCTTACTTCTAGGTTCAGTGATGTTTGAAATAGGTGATAAGTGAATATAGCAAATAATGTCTTAACTCTGGAAGTTGGACACACAATAGAGAAACTTTAGCAGAAAATATGTTGAAAACATAGTAAAATCTAGAGACAGTGCTGCTCTCGTGTATTTGGCAAGGATAATAGAAGAAAATGCTGAAAAATCATATTACAAGCAAATGTAGCACAGTTTATTGGTCTCTCTGACTCATTTGCCCTTTTTTAGGAATACGTATATCGGGGGACTATTTAAGTTAACTTATAGTACATCCTCATTCCTATTTCCTCCCTTAAAATCTTGAGAAAAAGTAGATTCCTTCTGATCATCAATGAAGAGATGATTGGATTAAGAAAGAGGCACTTATTCTTTTGTAAGACATAAAAAAGTTTATAAATGTAAATAACTTCTGGGAGTTTTCACAGACATTATATTCTTTTTATATTTCCAGAGTCAAACATTTGAAATGAGAAATTCCCAAAACAGCAAAACACAGAAACCTATGTGTTTGTGTCCATTACTGCTACTCATATGACTTCAATTGTGTGTCTTTCTTACATAAACAAACTTCTTGAACCAGTAGAGCAGACCTTGTATGTGTAGCAGGTCTAGAAAAAGTAACCCATGTTCATTGCCAAGCTAGCTTACGTGAAGGGAAAAATGAGAACATTGGGAATGTTTGTCTTAGCAGAATACAGGTGGTAACTACCTAGATAGATGAATAGATCAGATGCAATTTTGAATACACATTTTTCATGAGTTGAGTGGCCAGATCCCAAAACAAAATAATTCTGAGAGACAAAACATTTTCATCAGGGTTGAAAATATTGAGAAAATTAAAAATGCCAAGTAAATTTTCAACAGTTGTTTCAATTAGCCAAAGCCATCTGAAAACCTTTTTGAAAACAAGAGAATAAAAACATGTGAAAATACTTCTCTCTCCCAATTCCATTTTAGAAATCTAGAGCTGCTAGTCATTGAGAAAGATTTGAATGTCAAAGGAAGTAGAGGGTTTTTTTTTTCTTTTTTTCAAGTTTTTATTTGAACTATAGTTTGTTAACATATATGGTAAAATTGGTTTCAGGTGTGGAGTTCAGTGATTCATCGCTTAAATATAACACCTAGTGCTCATCATGAGTGCCCTCCTTAATCTCCATTATGTACTTGGCCCATCCCCCACCCAAGGAAGTGGACTTTCTGGTTCATTTGGAGCTCATAGAAAGGGGACATTGAAAATATGGGCTGGGATATCTACCATTTAATGTCCTTTTCACGTTAAATCCTAAAAGCAGCCAATGTTTGAGGTTATTTTGGCACTAGTAGATGTATTTAATTAAATGTGTCATTTTCAATAGTGTTATTTTTTGTTTGTTTGTTTATAAGTCTAAAATACATTCTTTCCAAAAGAGCAAATGAACAGCTTTGTACATGAGCGTGTGCATGTGTTTAATAATCATTAATCAGTTTCCTTGCTTAAATGTGAGGGATTTCAATAGTTATGATTATCTTCACAATATGCCAATTTGTTTGATTATCAAATAGGTAAAAGCATTTCTTTGACTTTGGCTATTATCTTTCCCATAATAATAAATGGAATTGCTGCATCTATAGAAGGAGTGGTTCTAGCATGACTTACACTAGATATAAAATATAATCAGTAGTATCTAAATACGCATTCTAAAATTTCGTGAACATCATAATATAGTACAGATTGACTTTGTATAACTATGGGAATAAAATTTGGAGCCCAAAATAAGTGTGAAATAACTGGCAGATTGGTCTCCTAACGTTAGGTCATGTCTGCCTAGATTGATGAGTAGG
>JAQQSY010001184.1:0-14564 GCA_028646535.1 Procyon lotor | reverse complement strand
GAAGACTTTACTGATAAATACCACAAATGCGCTTCTTATTTAAAAGTCAGTAGCACTGGGCGCCTGGGCTGCTCAGTCGGTCGGGCGTCTGCCTTCGGTTCAGGTCATGATCCCAGGGCCCTGAGATCGAATCCCACATTGGGCTCCCTGCTCGGTGGGGAGTCTGCTTCTCCCTACCCCTCTGCTCGTGCTCTCTCTCTTGCTATCTCTCTCTCTCTCTCAAATACATAAGTAAAATATTTTTTAAAAACAATATAAAAATAAAAAGTCAACAGCACCTATGATAAGATGATTTCTTTAATGGCTATTAGAACAGACCACATTGTGATATTTAAGGTAGATCTCTCTCAAGAAACATTGGCATTATCAGCATCAGTAAAATTTTTGGAACAAGACCACTTAACTTCCTATTTTGCTTGTATACATAATTTTCAGATGATCGCGCTGGGTTCATAGAAATCACAGTACGTAAAAACTCGCAGCACTTAATGACGGTGATAGAGATCCCAGCCTGCATTTATTGAAGTCTCACCGAGCTTACGCCCCTCATCATTCCCCTCGCCAACCAAAGGAGAAAGGTACCCGCCCTGTTTGTCAGCGGAGAAACCTGAAGCACAGAGCCGTTAGGTACTCGGTCACTGCGACGCAGGGGGACTGACCAGGACTGAAAAACCTTCAGTCGAACAGCAAGCCTGTCTGGTCAGAACATCCAAGCAGAAAAATCACACGGCAGCAAAGGCATGAAAAGGAAGGCTGTGAAAAATAAAGCACGTACACAACTCTCAGAAAGGCTAAAATCTACGGCACAGGAAAGGACCGGTGTTGGCGAGGCTGTGGAGAAACCTCGCGCCCTGTGGGTGGGAAGCCAAGCTGGGGCAGCCGCTCTGGAAAACAGTGTGGAGGGTCCTCCACGTGTAAAAATAGAGCTACCCTAGGACCCAGCGATCGCACTCCTGGTATTTACCCAAAGAACACAGAAGCACACATTTGAAGGGACGCGCGCACCCTGGTGCTGGCCGCAGCCGTGTCTACAACAACCAAGACGAGGAAGCCGCCCACATGCGCTCTGGCTGATGAGGAGGACGGATGAGGAGGACGTGGCGCATCTACGTGATGGAATGTTCCTCGGCCGTCAGAAGGAATGAAATCTCGCCACTCGCAACAACGTGGGTGGAGCTAGAGAGCATGGTGCTGAGCAAAATGAGGCAGTCGGAGAAAGAGAAATACCATGTGATGTCTCTCAAATGTGCAATTTTGAGGAACAAAACAAATGAGCAAAAGGGAAAAAGAAGAGAAAGAGGCAAACCAAGAAACAGACTGAACTCCAGAGAACACACTGACAGGGACCAGAGGGGAGGCGGGCAGGGGGTTGGGGCACCTGTCGTGGTGAGCACCGGGCACCGGTGACGAGGGACGTGCGGAGTCACTGTGCTGTGTCTGAGGGTAGTGTCACATATACTGCAACTAACGGAGATCGAAGACTGTTAAAAAAGAGCAAAATAAAGTATGTGGATCCATGACCTACGTATAAAGCTCAAAGCACAAAACTCTCAATACACAGGCAGAAATCTTCATGGCTTTGGACTTGGCGGTGGGTTTTTAGAGCCAACACCAGAAGCACAAGCAACAAAGAAAAAATAGGTAAATTGGACTTCATCAAAACTAGAAACTCGTGTGCATCAAAGGACATTATCAAGAGCATGAAAAGGCAACCTACAGAGAGGGAGAGAAGTCATTGCAAATCAAATACTTGATAAGGGTTTAACAGCCACAGTATGTAAAGAACTCCTACAACTCAACAACAAAAAGACAAACCAATTAAAAATACAATCAAAAAGCCTGACTAGATATTCCTCTAAGGAAGATTTACAAATGGACAATAAGCATTCGTATCATTCAGTGGTACCAGTGAATGAAGGTAGCACTTCATGGTTGTAATAAAGAAAAGTTTTTAAATATGGGAAATAATGAATGTTGATGAGGATGAGGAGAAAGTGAAACCCTCCTTTGTTGCTGGCAAGACTGTGAAGCGATGCTGTCTCTATAGAAATTCCATAGAGAATTCTTGAGGTGGTTCCTCAAGAATTTAATCTATTTATAAAAGAATTATTATATGGCCCAGCAACTCCACTCATAGGTGTCTGCCCAAATGGATGGGAAACAGGGACTCCAAGAGATATTTGTACACTGAGGACCATTGCACAATTCTTCACAATAGCCAAACAGTGGAAACAACCCAAGATGTTGACAAATAAATGGATAAATAAAGTGTGATACACTCGTACAATGGAATATTATTTGGCCGTGAAGAGGAAGGACGTTCTGATACCTGCTACAACAGGGATGGACCCAGAGGACATTTTGCTAAGTGACATGATCCATACACCAAAGGACGATGGTGATATGAATACGCTCCTGTGCATGGGCTGATCACACTTGTAGAGACAGGACGTGGACTTGAGATGACCAGGGGCTGGGAAGACGGGGAGGGTAAGAGTTGCCCTATAATGGGTATAGAGTGTCTGTTGGGAATGATAAAGTTCTGGAAATAGATGTTGGTGGCAGTTGTTCACTGTCACGAGCGGACTTAATGAAGCTGCACCGCAGGGTTACGACGGGAGGATGGTGAGTGTTACAGTGCGCGTGTTTTACTACAACAAAAAACATGATGTTCCTCCTTCCCAGAAACCGCCATCATCTGCCCACAACACGACAAGCCTGGAAGTGCTACTCTGCCCCTTTGAACCGTTTAGGATACAGTCAAAAGCGCCTGGCCGACCAGACTGGCTCTTCACAACCTGAACCCAAACTCCTCTCCCCGCCCTCACGTCCCAGCACAAAAAGGGCTCGCTCTTCATATTGCGCTCTTCCCTCCCCGAGGGTGCTCCCCGGAACGCCAGCCCAGGAGAGGCCCAGTCACCCTCTCACACCCGTCAGAATGTCACCTCCTACCTGGATGGTCCCTCGGTTCCCAGGGAAGGATTAGCTGACCCCCGTCCGTGGTGGCGTTACCTGTTACAGGCAATTGCCCCGTGGTGCAGGGGCCCCTGTACCCCATCCTAGAGCATAAGCTGCAGGCAGGGCGGGGGCTTGATCCTGTTCACTCATTCCTCACCGATTACAGTTCAGGGCAACGAGACAAGAAAAGATAGCTTTCTTGCTCTCCAGAAGTGACTAACCAAGGGGATTACTCAAATTTATTTAAAATATTTGTAATACCTAATGCTCTTCGAACTACTAAAATTAACAGGAATAGAAAACACGGTATCTAGCTAATGCCTTTGAACTTTAATTCAATGCAAAGATCATGGGAAAACCTCATAAAATCAGTATTAGCGATCCAAACCTTGAAGTACTCATCTATGCTCCAAATCTGCAGTGAGCCCCTGTTACCTTCCACACGCTGACCGAAGGCAGGAGGCTCTCAGGCGTGGCTGAGCTGTGACTACACAGAACTACGGCATTTAGGTCAAGAGAGCCGGTTTAATTTCTTGGTCTGGGAGGTTGACTTTTGCTAAGTCACAGCACCCAACCTCTGGATGATTTAGGAGATATTTGAATAAGTAGACTTTCCAGCCCCAGTGTGTCTGGCGTGTTTCCCGTGATGTAATATAGTCCGAAGCCACGGTGCTGTCCCGGGAAGTGCGTTATACAAGACGCAGTGGAGAGGCAGCTCTGCGCAGGGGGCCGGGCGCACCATCACCTACCTAGCTGGGGCCTCGGGGAAAGACGTGCATCTGTCGTTTAGGCTTCAACTTCGTCTTTGATAAAAACAAAGGATTGGGACTCAAATCCTGACTTTGGAGACCGTTACAGAATATTTGCTTCATGATTATTTGATTATTTGTATGTCTTGGGCACTTTTCCACGCACTTCAAATTTTTTAAAAATTCTTTTAAGATGCATGGTACAATACGTCCCGAATGATGCTGCCCCCAGGTCGTAAATTGTGAAGGCCTGTCTGAGCAGCAGTTGGATTCCGGCAAATAAAAGTAGTTAAATTTATACAGCAAACAGAGCAGAAAAAAATGCCTTCAGAGGCAAATACCTTGTGTGCTTCCTGCCAATAAGGGCATACAACTTCCTTGTTGCCATTAATGAAAAATAACCCACACTTCCAAAGTTCTGTAGACATTAAAAAGAAAGAAAACAGTCCAGTGAGTCATCTCTTTCCACACTCGGGGCTGAGAAGCTATATAAGTGTCCCAGCCTCCGGCAGAGCTGAGCCGACCGGCCATCAGGCCAGGGAACCGTCCGGGGCCAGCAGCCATGCGGCTGACCGTGCTGTGCGCCCTGTGTCTGCTGCCCAGCGGGCCGGCCTTGCCGCTGCCCAGGGAGGCGGGGGGCATGAGCGAGCCACAGTGGAAACAGGCTCAGGTACGTCCCTGGCCCGCTCCATGGTGGGGCGGGGGGTCCCGTCTCCCCATCAGCATGAGGAAGTGTGATTTTCAACTTGGGTAGTTTTCCTGACCGTATGTATGTTTCAATCAAGTAGCTGTTCAGAGCAGGCTGCCCGGGTAGCTCAGTGAAGCGACTGACTCTTGTTTTCAGCTCAGGGTCGTGAGATCGAGCCCCACATCAGGCTCCGGGCTCCGTGGGGAGTCTGCGGGAGATTCTCTCTCCCTCTTCTGCACACAAGTGCACACTCTCTCTTGCTCGCTCTTTAAAAAAATGCAGGGGATCCCTGGGGGTTGCTCTGTTGGTGAAGCGTCTGCCTTCAGCTCAGGTCATGATCTCAGGGTCCTGGGATCGAGCCCCGAGTTGGGGTCTCTGCTCAGCAGGGAGCCTGCTTCCCCCACCCCCCTGCCTGCCTCTCTGCCTGCCTCTCTGCCTGCTTGTGATCTCTCTCTGTCAAATAAATAAATAAAATCTTAAAAAAAACAAACGAACCCCAGAGCAGCTTTAGAGCCCAACCAAACTCCTCCTGCCCTCGCTACGCAGCCAGACGTGGGGATGTCTTTACACTGCTCTGAGCGGCAGTGCTCTGCCTGGAGGGGGAGGTGACATGCGGCGCCGTGGGGAACTCACACAGGAGCCGAAACAGGGTTCCTGCTCCACAAAGTGAGGTTGTTAATGCTGTCGTTTATCGTGCCTTGAGATTCTTTTCACGAAGAGCCGCGTGGCGGTGCCCGTTGAGGGGGGACTCCTGGTAATGGAAAGCCGCGAAATCACAAGACAGGGCAGAGGTCCCAGCCGGTGGGGGCCCGGGGAGGTGTGGACCCCTGACTTCGCCCGATGGCGACAGTGGCACCGTGCGTTTCACAGCTCGCAGGATTCTTCTCCTGAGTAAGGAAGGGACAGTGCCAGCGGTTCCGTATGCCTACACCATAAAGTGCTTCTCACACCTCATGTCACTGAATGTGCAGCCCTAGCCCAGGAACAAGAGGAAGCCAAAGTTATGTTGATGCACGTACTTGACAATGACAGTGGTCGGGGTCGAGGACAAGGTTTTCTAGTTCAAAAGCCATGGTCTTTCCAATACACTTCTTAATAAGCAACCTAGTAAGTGTAAATAATGAATATTTGGTAAAATAATGGCTTGTTGACTCCTAACTGTTGTTCAACAATTTAAGCTTTAAGCATAAGAAGAGTCTACTTTTATTTCACGCTAACTTTGACTTTGAAAAAGTCCCAATAATCTGTAAGATTGAACCATATGAGATTACTGATATTTGACTGTGGTTATTTTTTTACCTGCAAAACAGCAGTTTCATGAAGTTCAATCTAACAGGTTCTCCAAAGGGGGCACATTTGCCAGCGCATTGAGTCCCTGTACTTCCTGTTCACTTTGCCAATGACCCAGGGAGACGTTAGCTGAGTTTAACAGAAGCAGGAAAGTTCATATCAAGAATGCAAGAAGAGGGGCGCCTGGGTGGCTAAGCCATTAAACGTCTGCTTTCAGCTCCGGTCATCATCCCAGGGGCCTGGGATCGAGCCCCGCATCGGGCTCCCTGCTCAGCAGGGAGTCTGCCTCTCTCTCTCCCTCTCCTGCTCCCCCCTGCTTGTGCACTGTCTCCCTCTCTCTCTCTCTCTCAAATAAATAAAATCTTTAAAATAAGAAAAAAATCTTCTAAAAAAAACATTTAATGGGATAAAAAGGAAACGGAGGGACCCTTTGGCTCATGAGATGGAATGCAATGCATCCTTTTTGGTGTTGAATTTTCTCCCACTACTGCACACGCGTTTCCCTCCGAGGCTACGTAACCACCTTCTCACCCCGACTCGAGTCCACAGGGATCCAAGGAAAGACGTGCAGGCTTCCGGGATCTGGAAGGAAGACAGTAAAGAAGGTGACACAATCACCCCTGTCTCCCCAACAGGACTATCTCAGGAGGTTTTATCCGTCCGACTCAGAAACGAGGGAGGCCGACAGCTTCAAAGCCAAACTCAAGCAGATGCAAAAGTTCTTCCGCCTGCCCGTGACCGGGGTCCTGAACTCGCACGTGATAGAGATAATGCAGAGGCCCCGGTGCGGGGTCCCCGACGTGGCCGACTACTCATTCTTCCCGACCCGGCCAAGGTGGGCCTCCAGAGTCGTCACCTACAGGTGCGTCCCCGGGCCCCACCGCCGCGGCCGCCGCCGGGCCCGCCTCCTGAGGCCAAACGCTGTTCTCTCCTTCACTGTCAGGGTCGTGTCGTACACGCGAGACCTGCCGAGGGTCACCGTCAATCAGCTCGTGGCCAAGGCTTTGGCCTTGTGGAGCAAGGAGATCCCGCTGTCCTTCCGGAGGGTGTTAGTGGGCACGGCGGACATCATGATCGGCTTTGCAAGAGGAGGTAAGGAAGGTCGAGGGGAGGTCGCCGCCGGCGCCCTGCTTGGTCACGGGAGCGCGTTCCTCTGATGCTCTGTCCCCCAACGGACGCGATAGATAAGGATGGATGTCATCGCACCACTTTTCTAGCTCCTTAACGTGGAGCCACTGCGGACAGCAGACATGCCGAAGGGTGCCCATGGGCCCAGTCTGGCCCCCGTCTGTTCTTGCACACAAATTTCCATCCCCTTTCCTTTGTGGGCAGGCTCAGCAGTCTGTGGACAAATGTTTCCCAGAACACCGTGGGGGCCCTTCGTTGACCCAGTATTATCGGTGACTGCTCTGCGGCTGCCGTGGGGGACTTGAGGGGCCGTGACCGATTCCGCCAAGCTCCCAAATCCTAAATTGCTTGTTAGCTGGTCCTTTACAGAAAAGTCTGCCGACCCTGTTTTGTAGCAGGAATCCTGATAGACGCATATGTGCCTACATCCATGTATTTACGAAACGGGTTAAAATATGACTAATATCCTCATTAAACCAAGACAAGAGTTACAGCTTCCTAAAGCCCCGAGTGCCCTCTCCGATGGCCTGTTGCCAACACCCTCGAGGGCGTAAGAAAGGAGAGACAGAGCATTCCGATCACGGGATTTAAGGAGCTAGAACCCATGTACACCCTCTGCTATCAATTGCTAGCCTTTTACGGTGCACGTTTAAAGAAAAGTACTGTTCTTGGGGGTCTGTTCTAATGTGGAACTGCCCAGGCCCAAGGACACCTCACAGAAAGCCCCACTCACGGCCGCCCACGTCGGTCAAGAAATGCATGGAACCCGTTGGATTCAAATGGGTACAGCCGGATGCCGATTCAAAAATAAGCATTTTCCCCCCCAAATAAAAGCGCTAACCAAATTCACTGGGACCCTCTGTGCCTGGTCCTCCAAGACATGTCTGCTCGCATGGAAAGTCCCGCAGTCACTAAACCTTCGGTCCCTGGGGGTGAGCAGGGCTGAGCAGTGGTTTGTGAAAGGAAACCTGCCTGTAACCAGCACCGCGTGGACCCCCGTCCCCCGCCCGGGGTGGGGGTTGCTGACCTTCGCAGCCTCTGCAGCCACAGGAACTACAAGACCAAAGGGCCGGAGGCGGCCGAGCTCACGCAGGGCAACCCCTGTTCCCTTCCAGCTCACGGGGACTACTACCCGTTTGATGGCCCCGGAAACACCCTGGCCCACGCCTTCGCGCCCGGGCTGGGGCTGGGCGGAGACGCGCACTTCGATGAGGACGAGCGCTGGACCGACGGCAACAGGATAGGTACGCCGTGCCTCGCTCGGCTGCGCCGCGGTGGTCGTGCTTTTAAAGGTTTTCTTCGTTTTGTGGTGTGTTATTATGTTCAGTTGGCCGCCGTTTCTGATGCAGCGCTGGTCACAGCACGTGCCCTCCTCAGTACCCATCGCCCTGCGCCCTGGCTTTAGAAATCCCGTCTCCCTAGACCAGGGTGAATTTGCTAATGGCTTTAGTTAACGGTAATTGCTGACCCACCGTTAACTGCCAATGGCGAGGTGCTTCAGGCGCATTATCTCACTCCGCGCCTCACAGTGCTGTGTAGACGGGGGCTGTGGGCTCGGACCGCGCTGGGCTCACCTGGCCGGGGCCACAGCAGCCCCTCGCCCCGTGTCTGCGGGCAGGTGATGACGTATGAAGTGGGGCTCTCGTTCCCTGGGATTGTGGTGGGGAGTCAATGAGGTAACGTTCATACGGTGCTTTGCACAGTGTTGGGATCGCGCACTCGTCCGGTAAGTTAGAGCTCTTTCTAGGTCCCAGAAGTAAGGGTTTTTATTGGAGGAGAAGGAGGAGCAGAGACCGTGGTATCCAAGAACTGTGTACAGTCTGAGATCCTACTCTGCCGTCCAAAAGGAAGCCAGCCCACCGTCTCCGTCACCCCACAAAGTGCGAGATTACAGACACCCCCGAAAACTAACGGAGGAAAGCTCCGGTATAAACACCACTAAGCGGAGACGATGGTAACAGTCAGTTGATGACATAAGATAACGTGGCTGCTCCCGTCCCTGAGGGGAGATCGGTCCGAGTGCCTGGCCGTCAGTAGCCGGGCTCGCTCCCACGTCCTGCCTGTCTTGCTCGCTCCGCTTTCTCCCCACTCGGGGTGGGCTCCCGGCGCGTCCCTGATGTCCGCACACCGTCGGAGCTCTGGCCACCGGCTTCCTGGCAAAGCCCGTCTGTGAGTCTGAGGAAGACGGGTCAGTAAGTCAGAAACCAAACCCGGTGTCGCCAGGGGACCCTGCCTTGCCGTCTTGGCTTCCTCAGGCCGACTGTGTCTCCTCACGCTCAGGTCACCGTCCGTGAATAGCCGTTATTTCCAGACACTGGGAGACTCCCGGGAGTATGACAACCCTGCACAGTAGAGTGATGATCTCCCACTAACAGACTCCGGGAGGTCAGTTCGTGTGTCCCAAATGTCCAGCTAGTAAGCAGCCGAGCTGGGTCTGGAGCCTGGGTCCCTAACCCTCTGAAGCCTTTGCTTTCCTCTCCAGAGGACGGCTGTCCAGGCGCAGACGTAAGAAAACAGCACATTTGTGTACAAGCAGAAGGGCAGTGAGACTAAAGCACTACACTTTGAGGCTCCCTCTCAGCCTCCCCTCGGGGGGGGGCCCAGACAAAGTAGGTGAACTGCAAAGGCTCTGAAGAGGTGTGCGTTCCTGTGGTGGTCTTAGTTTTCATTGAGTGTCGTGTGCGACGTTGTTCACGGGCTGCTTGAACATTTCCCGCGTGTCACTCTTGGGTTGTAGGAGTGGACTTCCTGATCACTGCGACCCACGAGCTTGGACATTCTTTGGGCCTGGGTCACTCGTCCGATCCCAACGCCGTGATGTATCCGACCTACAGAGGCGGAGATCCCCAGGATCTCAGACTTTCGCCGGATGACATTGAAGGAATCCAGAAGTTATACGGTAATATTTATGACTTCACGTTGTCTCGGGGGCGGGCGTGCCTCAACAGGAAGGGCTGGGAAATGGGTATCCGCTCGGAAAAGCACACTGGAATCTGCGAGGGGAGAAATTTGAGACCGTAGCTCCTCCAGTCATCACCAGGCTGTTTGATACGGTGTTGATTTCACGTTTTCAGTAACACAGCATCTGTTTGGTGAAATCAGGAAAGGGACACAACGGAGGTGTTTTTTGTCCCCGATCTGCCACTCGCTGTTCTTTCTGGCTCAGTTCAGATACTTTAAAGAGTGCCCGGGGTGGGCAATGGGCTGAGGAGCACAGCACCTTCCCGCCCAGCTGCCCAGGAGGCCGAATGGTCCCCGAGCAACGAGGGTGCTTCCAAAGGGCAGGGCCACGCCCTCAGGAGGAGCTCTTCCTCCAATCAGACAGACTTAAGAGATCAGCCCGACCTAGAATTTACCATCAATGGTATTTCCTAAACCGGGCTCCCAGAACCTTAAGTAGTCCTACAAGACAATTCCCAGAAAAGGAAGCAATGGAAAAACAAGGTCGAGAAACAGCATCTGTTGTGTTTCGGGCGCAGGGGACACTATGCGTCCCCACCAATTGCATTAGCCCCGAGCTCCCCAGCTCCCGAAATCCTCTTTCGGGAATGCCGCCTGAGCCCTCACAGAATAGCCTTTCAGCATTTTCCATGTTGGGGAAAATACCATATACCTGTGCCTTAAAGTCGTGACTCAAACTGCTGCTCCTGCCCAAAAGCTCATGAAACACTGACTCTTGTCGATGAAGTTCTCACCGACAGAACGGAAGCCAGCGCGCCCCCTTCCATAAATCTGCAGCCTCGTGGAATCCTCCATGGCCTGGGTCACTGTCCCAGAACCCTAAGAAAGTGAGAAAGGGACCCAAAAAGGGACCGACTAGATTTCACAGGAAGCACACGGACCAAGGCATTACACTAAGTATCAGCCGACGAGGCGCCCCAGTCAGAGTTAGAAAGAGGCAACTTCAGGACAAAGGAAAGCAGGACTTAATTAAATAGCTTTTAGATTTAGCGAAGTCGTTCACTGGAGCAGTGGTATGAGCAGAAAATACACATTCCAAAGAGTATGATTCAACTCGTGGGTGTTCTTCCCAGAATAACACAGATAATAGCTACAGCGCATCTCCCGCTGAGTGTGCGAGCATTTGCCGTGTTCCGCTCACTTACTGGGACAATCCAGGGAGTTGCTGGTCCCCTCCTGGTGCATGTGGTGAGCTCACGTTGGCAGAACCCGAGGTCTCCCTCACCTGAGATGGTGCGGCTGGTTTGCAAAGACCCCTGTCCTCTGCCCACCGGAGGGCGGGCTGCCCATCCGCAGGTGCAGCGGGAAAGCCGGCTGGAAGGTGACAGGCTGGGGGTTTTGTGGGTCGCAGCCCATGTCCGGTGTTCGCATTTTCTCTCTCAACAGGAGAGAATAGTGATCCGAGAAAGAATTAGGAACGTGGGGAAGGCCGGGCGTTCGTTCCTCGGATTCGTGCGGTTGCTCCGCGGCCAGAGTGAGCGCGCTCGGACCCCGAGCTCCGTTAGCCCCTCGTCCGTTGCCCCCTGCATCCCGGCTGATTTCCGCCCGTCTCGCTCTCCTGGGGAAGAGCACGAGAGCCTCCTCCCTGGAGGACTTTCCCCACGCAGCCTGCGCCTGGTCAGTAGTAATAACAGTCAAATACACAGATTAATAAAGTTTTTATTCCGCGCCAAAAGGGTTTCTGTCGGGAAGGATTGTGTCTGTGTCGGAGAAGACGTGCTGTACAATGAACTCGGACCAAACGAACAGACGAAAGCCCCACATCGTTTCGGGTCCGCGGCTGCACCTGTCCGGTCACCGGGCGGGCAAGGAGGGGGCCCTCTCCGTCGGCGCGGCCCGAAGGTGCCCAAGCCCCCCTTTCCTCCTGGCCCAGGCCTTCCCTCCAGTTCTGGGGAGTCCGGTTCTTCCCGCAACAGGCGTGTGAATTCCCAAGGTCTTACATTGCCACAGTCACCTGCGGCTGAGTCCTACCCCGGGCCTGCTGTCCTGCGTGTCCCCTGATCCGGCCACACCCGGCCCGGGGCCACCCAGACGTCAGACCCACCCTCTTCCCTTGGGCTTTCTCCCAGCTCGTCCCACAAGGCTCCCGGCCCCCACGGGCCCCGCTGAAGGCCTGCTCAGCCCTGGGATGGCTCGTTGCACAGTGAAACTGGACAGCACCCCATCTCTCAACCCGTTTCCCCCGCCCGGCATCACAGATTTCTCACGGCCGCCCGCCGCCCCCGCCCCGCCCTCCCGGCCCCACGTCTGCACCCCGTTCCTTCTCACTTTTCCCAGAAACTCGTTTTCCTGACGTCCAACAGCTCCCTCTGCAGCGAGAGACTCGCTGATGTGTTTCCGTGGGAGAAGCACACTGGGTAGGAGAGGGAGTCAGGGAACTTGAACACAGAGCAGTGGAAATTATCAAAGCTGAGGGAGAAAAGGAAAAAGGATCACAGAACAGTGAACGGAAACTACCGTGCTGTGGGACAGCCTCCCGCAGACCCCGGGGGACGCTGGTAAGGAGGGAAGACGCTCTGCGTGTGAAGGATGGGGGGGTCATCTGTGGAAAACGTCCATACCTTCCCCTCGATTTTGCTGTGAACTTAAAACATCCCTAAAAAGAAAGTCATAATTTTAGAAAAATAATCTTATAGATTAAGCATTAAATTACAATCTGTAATTCTTTTAAATCCATAAAATTGACAAACCTTCAGCCAGACGGGACTAAGGGAAAAAGAGAGAAGGCTTAAATCACTAAAATCGGATCTGAAAGTGGGGACATTCCTGCCGATTCTACAGAAATAAAATTTACAGATAAGAGAGCACTGTGAGCAGTTATAGGTCAACAAATTGAATAACAGACTCAATGGAGAAATTCCCAGAAACACCAAACCCACCAAGATTAAATCCTAGGAAATAGAATGTCTTAATAGACCCATAACTAGTAAGGTGATCAAATCAGTAACTGAGACTCTCCTGACAAAGGAAAGCCAGGACTCAAGACTTCAGCAGTGAATTCCACCAAACACATAAAGGAAAACTGACTCCGATTCTTCTCAAACTTTTCCCAAAAAACCTGAACAGGAAAGAACACTCCCTTATTCTTCAATAACATGAACCTTTTATCAAAGCTAGACAAAGACACTACAGGAAAAGAAAACCACAGGCCAATATTCCATATGAAACTGATGCAGAAATTCTCAACAAAATACTAGCAAACCAAATTCAGCAACAGAGTAAAAGGGTTTGCACGATGCAAGTAGGAAAGTAGGATTT
This sequence comes from Procyon lotor, assembly GCA_028646535.1. Taxonomy (NCBI): domain Eukaryota; kingdom Metazoa; phylum Chordata; class Mammalia; order Carnivora; family Procyonidae; genus Procyon; species Procyon lotor. The sequence goes on along the minus strand of JAQQSY010001184.1, from coordinate 1,532 downwards.
ATTCCTGGGATACAAAGATGTTGCAACAAGATGACAATGGATCAACGTAATACACCACATTAGCACAAAGAAGGGGAAGTAATCATCTCAATTCGTGCAGGAAAGCATTGGACATTTTCCAAACCCTTTTATGATAAAGACACTCAGCACACTAGGATTTGAAGAACACTCCCACAACATGATAAAAATACAAAAAATCCACAATAAACATCATATCAGTGGCGAAAGACTTAAATCTTTTCCTCTGAGATCAGAAACAAGATAAGACAAGGATGCCTGCTTTTGCCACTTTACCCAACATTGTACAGAAAGTCCCAAGGAAAGCAATTAGATGAGAAAAATAAAAGACATCCCAAATGAAAAGGGAGAATTAAAATTATCTCTGTTCACAAGGATAAGATCTTATATACAGAAAACCCTAATGATTACACCACATACACACACACACACACACACACACACACACACACACACACCTATTATATTAGTTGTATACTGTATACAGTAATAGTATACAACTATGTAATAGTTGTATACAACTATTCTATTAGTTAGAACTAATAAATTCAGCAAAGTAGCAGGATACAGAGTCTACGAGCAAAAGTCAGTTGCTTTTCTGTACACAAACAATGAACAATCTGAAAAGGAAATTAGGCAAACAGTGCCATTAACAATTGTATCAAAAAGAATAAAATACTCAGGGATTAAAGAAGGAGGTGAAAGGAATCAAAGAAGGTAAATTAGTGAGAAAATCCCATGTTTGTGGACTTGAGGACATAATATGATTAAATTGTCAATACTACCCAAAATGACCTACCGATTTAATGCAAAAGACAAAAACTTGGGCTAAAATTCATATGGAATCTCAAGGGGACTCTGAAGAGCAAAAACAATCTCAAAAAAGAACAGCGCTGGAAAATTCACACTTGCTGACTGCAAACCTTACTTAAAAAGGTAGAATAATCCAAACTGGGTGGCCCTGGGGCATCTGGGGGGGTGCGGGGCAGTCGGGTAAGCCTCTACCTTTGGCTCTGGTCACCATCCCAGGGTCCTGGGCTCCCTGCTCAGCGGGGAGCCTGCTTCTCCCTCTCCCTCTGCTGCTCCCCCTGCTTGTGCTCTCTCTTGCTATCTTTGTCACTGTCTTTCTCTCTGTCAAACAAATAGAAAAAATCTTTAAAAATATATAAAGCTGTTGCATCAGTTTTAAAAAAAGAAAAAAGAAATACCGAAAAATCTGCGGTCATATTTTAAAACTGCCACACGGGGTCGCCCTTTCTCTGATGAAACCATCTATCATTTAAAGCGGCGTTTTACTCATTCTAACTGAAGGTACCCTTGCTCCTACAAAATGCTGCATGGAACAAGCGGATAAAGAGGATCTGGTCCATAAGTACAAGGGACTAGGACTCAGCCTTCAGAAGGGATGAGTGCCCACCATTGGCATCGACTTGGACGGAACAGGAGGGGGTGATGCCGAGAAAGACAAGTATCATAGGGTTTCCCTGCCACGTGGAACATAAGGAAGAGAGCGG